>JAMKCH010087811.1:8933-27816 GCA_023653785.1 Ophioderma brevispina | reverse complement strand
TGCGTTTTAGTTATGCAAATGTCATGCTTATTCCTTACCATCAAGCTGCATTTATTTAAAGGTGCTAATTCCAATACGTCATTTCTTGTATGCATATACTCCACTCGCACTCATACTTCCACTGCACTTACTAATCTTCTTCACTCCACCTTCCAATTCTGACATTGCATGGTTTAAGTGGGGTGGTCTAGTGGTCTCGGGTTCAAGGGAGTGTGGTGTGCAATTCAGTTGTCACTTCCAAATGATCGCGAAATTCGGCGGGGACATATTTTACGCATCGCGTAAATACGAGTTCGCCTTGTTTGGAAAGTAAAAGTCCAATTGCTACAGAACTTGGTTCATAGATGCCCCTTGGGAACCTTCATCTGATGAGGTCAAGGGTCACATACCAAGGTCAAAAGTCATATGAGGTCAAGTTATAAAATGGGCTGAAAACATCAAATTGGCATAATTTGAAAGTTGGAAGTCCAATTGCAACCAAAACTTGGGATATATAAGCAACATGGGAACTTTCATATGATAATAAGGTCAAGGGTCACTTGCACAAGTCAAAGGTCATCTGAAGTCAACCTATAAAATAGGAGTGAAGGAAAGGCGGGTCGCAAAAGCATGCAGCACGTGTGGTTTGAGAAGCACTTGTTTTAGAGCCATTATTAAAACTTAAAATTTTCATTGTAATTGCTGGCCACCCCGCTGGTGCATTTGATTTAACATTTTATTGCACATTTTATATCATTCTTGTATTTATGGCTACCTTCTGTCTAACACTGCCTGGCAAGGTCCACCTCATCAAAATGCAAAATATGGCTGGTATTCTGAACTTCTAACTTTAGACCTGGGTTTAAACCAGGGTTAGTCCTACAAGAGTGGACCGTTTTTCCTTTTAAAATACTGTGAAAGTTAAATGTAATGGGTTAGGAAATTCCTCATGGATGGGCCATTCCGGCTCATCCTTGATTTCTCATCCTTGATTTTCTCAACCATTACAGCATATGTTTAGAGTATTTTGGAAAGAAAAAAGGTCCACTCATGTAGGACTAACCCCAGTTTAAACCCAAGTCTAAAGTTAAACTCCCTTTCAGAATACCAGCCTATATGTTTTAGGTCAGGTATAGCCATAAGGTTGGTAGCTATAAGTTACCTGTATCGGAGCATCGCATTCTTGTTTTTCTAGGTCGCAAATGTTAATCATACGACCCTGTAAAATTGATTTCATTTTATAAAAGCATTGTTGCCACAAAATAGAGCACAGTATATCTGCAGACTGCCTTGCTACTGTGCATTGTAAAGATTTATTACTTGTTTATACACGGTTCACATGTTTAATGAATATTATATCTATGTAGGCATGTGCTGTTGCTAATATGACCAATGATGTTTAATGGAATACTTAGGCTACTGATTAAGCCAATCTGTGCTGGCTTCTCATGTTGTAAAATCAACTGACCGTGTTTATATTCTTTGTTAATTAATGGAAAGTGAGAATATTTGCATTACAAATGGTGATTTCAATGTGTGCTCATCTGTATAATCATAATTTTGTACGGCTCACAGTCACCAGGTTTTCAGATTTAATTACAATTTTCCAAGTGGTGACTGGCAACCTTGTCCTAATAGGAGTTAGTCAGTTTGGTACACTTGACGTTATATTACTGACGTGTGTTTGTGGAGTTCCTACAGTGACAGGCACAGCTAATTTAGTACAAGGGAAAAGCAATGACTCAATTGTCTGCTAGCTTCTTGTGTAGTCAGGCTGTATTGCAATGTGCCTATTGTTAACTTTGACTGTGTTCGATTGAATGCCTCTATCAGGGGAGACTCGTCGTTGCTCTGACAAGCACTCAGCAAAATGGGAATCCTTAACATCAAATCCATGATGCTATTCTATGACAACGGATAATAACCCGCAAGTTGGGAATTATGTTTTCTTCGACAGATTCCACTTTCTCGCGGCTGTCGAGTTGCTCGAGCCGCGACAGCATACAGCATTGGGTGGACTCCCTGGACGAAACCGAGAACGATGTGACCGTGGTGGCTGGGCACCAGGGGCACAACAGGAGTGCGGGATCCAGTGTGGATTATACGGGTGGAACAAATCCGGAGAATATACCAGGGTATGGACAGCCTTTACCATCACTGCATAACAAGAAAGGTGAGTTTTATTATCGCTTATCTGATCATGTTTGGTGAAAAAATCAGTGAACACAATAACAGGAATTATTAGAAAATGCTTTATGATGGGTATTCATGGTACTATTTAGGGTTTTAACCAGAGGGTGTTTTGAACCAATCCCGTAATGCATGTGCCTATGCTGTACTTAAACACTTGTCAGTACTTAGGGATTTAAGTGTTCAAGAAGTTTAAAGACCACAAAACATTTCATGATCATGATAAATATTCCTTTAGTACTAGCAATTTGTGGGCTGAAATGAGTGTAAAAGGGTGTTTATGCATTACGAATAGGATTTTTGTAGGATCATATGACCTTATTGAGGTGAAATTTACCACAACTGGTGCATTGTGGGATGGACTCAATATACCCTCCGGCTTTTAATTTAGTGAGCACGGTTCTTTTTAGAGCCATCAATAGGCAAGGAACAGCATACATGGTTCATTCCTGGTTATTTATTCCTGATGAAAGTGGTAGTTCTAAACTTGTCTGAGGGTGAAATTTATTAAAACACTCGGGAGTACAGCAAGAGGACTGCTAGGAAGAAGCATCTGCAAAAATACCTTATTTATTACAATTTAGATGAACGAGCCCCATACAAATGAATACCAACCTTAATGGTGGATTTTCACAAAAAATTCAAGTTTTTACAAGAGTTCAAAATCCCTAGTAATTTAAATTTGATCTTTCACAAATGGTTTAAAATGAGACAGCTATTTTTATTGAAGCTTGCTTCAATCAGTCTCTGCTTATTGTGATAAAAATAGAACTGATAAAAATAAATGCAGTGGGTTGCAAGTTTTTTTCGTGGGGGTGTTGAGCATTGTGAACGAAGTACCATGTTTTTTAAAGTCTCTCTGAAAATCTGAAGTGAAGGGGTCCAAATTTTTTGCAAAACTGCCACTAACAACTCAAATTAGTTACATAGCAACCTACAAAATGACACCCTATCGACTCTAATACTCTTATCACCAGACCTAAGTACAGGGAATAGAAATTTAAAAAAAAATAAATAAAAAACATATGACACTATTATGTCTGGAATCAAATCTGAGACGTGTCGCCCTGCGCCAATCGCAGTGAGTGTTTGCGCCGAGCGTAGCACGCAACAAAAGTACAATTGACCTCTGCTGAACTGGCCAATCGCTCTAACGTATTTACGTTACAAGGACGCTTGTTACTAGGTCAAGTGCAGCTGTGCATACGCGGTCAACGCACAACATTTTAACGATGCGTCTCAGATTTGATTCCAGACATAATAGACCAAGTTTGGAACCAAGACACAAATTTACCTACAGAGGCTTCCATTTAATGACAGAAGTTGGATTTTACTGACAAGTTCCAACATTGGTGGCACCACACCCCTTCTGGCTGTAATCTGACCCGATTAAATATGGATGCGTTTGAAGCCACTTCAGTTACACTGAGCCATTTCAGTCCGACGTTTTAATGAGGTGACCTCGCACGTTTCTTTTTCAAAGGAGGAGTGCATCCAAACAAACAAACAAACAACTAACTCTAAGTATATCCATTATAAGACCAAGGTTCAGGCCCATTCATTTGTACACAGAATAACAGTAACTTGTACAAAAGAATAGCCAATGTCTTTATGTTCAAGAGTTTCTTAACAGAGATTTAACATTTCCTAATTGACACCTTTTTGGGAATATCATGGAAACGTAAATCTTGAGTTTTGTTGAGGAACATGCACCCCACTAGATTTCTGATAATGTCCTAAAGAGTTGTGAACAGTTTTCATATAATTACGTCTTAGTTATTTGCTCTGTGTGGTGTGGGATGTGATTTTATGAAGTGTTATGTAACTCTGCTTTGTTGCGAGAAAGTGGGTCACTGGGGTATTATTTTTGAAAATGTTCAGATCATTTTGATTAAATTTCAAAGCATCGCACAACTTGTATTGTTGGTCTGCTAAGCAACTGGTTTGGGTCACGGTATGGACCAATGACAGGCATCAAAGCCCAGCTAGATATTGCTCAAAGAGAGTGAATTTACCTTGAGTTAGATGAAATGCCAATACAAAATTATGTGGAAAAAGCTGTTGTGATTTTATCATGCCAGTTTCATTAAATTTAAAATGTTATCAAAAGAAATTAATTGATATGGCATAAAAGAAAAGAAACTTTGCTGGTTATTAAAAATCCATGGGAGAGTTTGCAACAGCAGATTACTTCTGTGTGTTTGTTCCATTTTGGGTAGGTGAGTGTGTGTTCCATTTTGGTAGTTAGGCGTGTGTCAGCAGGTGTTTTGAATCAATCCCACAATGCATTGCAATGTGCCTATACTGTACTGCACTAAACATATGTCAGTACTTAAGGATAAAATGTGTTAAAAAAGTTTAAGAACCTCAAGACATTTCATGATCATGAAAAAAATTCCCTAAGTACTAGCACCTTATGGGCTAAAATGAGTGTAAAAGCCAGGGTTTTTATGTGTTAAGAATAGGATTTTTGTAGGATCACATGACCTTGTTGAGGTGAAATTTCCTAAAACTGGTGTTTTGTGGGATTGACTCAATCCACCCTCTGGGTGTGTGTGTTCCATTTTGGTTATGTGTGAATGTGTCTGTGAGTTGCATTTTGGTTAGGTTGACTGGTTTATGCTGTTATTCTTGCGTATGCTTTGCCCAAGGCATTCGAGCCATGGATATAGGTCGGTGACTTCAAAGTGACCATCATGTACGCCGACAGCAGTGAGCAAAACATCGTAGGTAGGATACATCCATTCATGTAAACATGGTAAATATCCTTCGAAGTGACAATAACAAAAAAATCAATCAGGGACTCCAACAGGGCCCAACTCACGACAATTTGAGTGCATGTATCCTGCTTTAAAAAATCCTGATTTAAGACAAATTACCAAGTATTTTTTTAGTATTAAATGGAACATGGGAGACAAAAAAAAAATAAATGTTCAAAGGTACATTTTAATATTGTTAGATGGTGTAACTATTTGAAATGACAATTATAATATTCAACATTGTTACGACAAATATTCAATAATAGTATCTTGTCAAAGAATATTTAGGCAGTTCACCTTTTTCACATAGCATTATATTTCAAATTTTTTTTAAAGGGTTAAATGCAAGCATATTCAACTTAAAGTTGCCCAGTAAATTGCCTAGTTATACCGGCTGAATTTTCCCCAGTGTTTCACAGGCATTTATCCTCCAAAATAGTAAAATAATACCAGAGGAAAAAGTTGGTTTACCCTGGTGACAGCTTCCCCCAAGCAGACAACATGATTTGTTTGCACGGATGAGACAATGATGCACTTGGATTGAGTCATAAATGACCTTATGCAAATGAGGTCAGCATGATAAAGCATTTGTCTGGTAAAACTCAACTTTCTTTGGGTGTTCAGTGGGTATTGTAGTTAGTTAGTGAGATAGTTAAACCAAAGTTTTAAATCCGGTTTTGTCCCAACGGAAGTGGCTGGATATACCTTACACTCAGCAATACTGCTGTGTGAGGATTTATTGGAGCAAAAGATAATTAACCGGATGCCCTTCCTGATGTCAATCCACAGTTTTCGGCAGTGGGCCTAGCCTTTTGGGCCACTATGCCCACCATGCAAGGCAGCATATGCTGGATGGCCGCTGATAACTCTCCAGAGATTGGCTGTAGGTAGATCTTCTTTTTCATTCTACCAGGGTAAACAGCTCCTCATCAGATCACCGATGGGGTGATGGTTTAGCCGCTGACAACTCGGCAATGGGACAGGTAGTACTGGTTACCAGGATACCAGTAGCAGGCCCTCAAAGGAAACCTGACCTGCTAGTGGGTATTGTAGTCAGTAGATTTATTTCTCAGACAAATTAGAACATACGTCAGCATAACATGCATCAACTAGGTGGATCAGCTCACATTGCAATGCGATGTGTAATTGGTTAAAGTGTGCCCCACACCATTACGTAGCTGATAGGCCTACACGGGGTATGTGTGCAGATTGTCCGAGAAATAAATCCACCAGCTATAGCCAGCTTTTTTCTGACCAGCCAAACACCGGAAGTAAATAGAAATGCTCTGTAAGGCTCTAAGAGTATATCAATTATCAACAGAATAGTGCTTGGCTATGTATGTGTTGTCTGTTTGCACAATAAATGGATGCTGCTTTTTAATATCCCTAAAAGCAATATTGCCAAATGGTCAGCTTCACATTAATTACTCCCAAGCAATTTTTGATGGTAGACGGTGAAAGGTGTATTGTGATATTAATTTGTCCAGTCTGTTTGGATGGCATTTCAGTTTTATCATGTCCTACTCCTTAGAAAAGGTGCCAATGTTTTTTTTTTGGGGGGAGATAAGTATATACTTATCATTCCAAAATGAAACAGCACTAAATTTTTAAATAAAAGAAATATAAAGAGATTTTGATCTCCTGGGTTCCGGGACCACCTGGCTTGAATGACCCTCGGGTTTCACGGTTCCTTTGACCTTGAATGACCCCTGTTGACCTTGTCGTGCTTGTAAAATTTTTGGCATCAACAATCGACCCTGCCTTCCAAGTTCCGTTTGGATACACCAAAGTTTACCCCATTTGACTTCCGTTGACCTTGAATGACCCTAATGACCTTTTCGTGACCTTTAAAATTTTCGGCATCAACAATCGACCCCACCAAGTTTCATGTCCATACACCAATGTTTACCCCATTTGACATCCTTTGACCTTGAATGACCCCTAACGACCTCTGATCCACTAACCAATACAAACTCGGGTCTTCAGAAGGTCAAGGGGCACCCACCCACAGTTGCGTGCGACCCTCGGTCTCTGAGAAAACAGACACGGTCAGACAAACAGACAGACACAATGACAGACCATCGTAGTTAGGTGAACTAAGCGACTGCAAAAGCAGTCTAGCTTAGTAGTAGCGACTTGACCTTTGTCAGGTTGAAGGTCATTCCTGTTCAGTGCTTTGTCTTGTTTTGTGATATGCTTGGTGTATGTTTTCATGCATATTTTGTGTTCCATCAGTGTGTCAGCAGTGAGCAAGGATAAGGCATTTTGAATTAAAGTTGTTGAAAGTAAACTTCAATTGTTTTGCATTCCAGTGTGTAGCATAACGTAAGTTTCATAAAAACCGGTATTAATATATAGATGTGCAAATTTGATATCATGGTGTCCTTAGGGAGACCTGTGCGTGCATGCATGCATGCAAGCACAATGTGGTATCGCTAATTTTATACTGAAAAACTCCAGAATATAAAGACTCAGAGAAATTGGCGAGCATCGATTTAAGTAAAGATGCAAAATACACCGTCTCTCAGGCAATCTAGGCGTGAGAAATACCACTCGACCACACAGACTGTGTTATATGAATATCGGTGAATCAAGCACTAATGTATTTCAGTGTTTGTTTTAGAGTTTCAAGCGGCAGAGACTATGTATTTTTCATCTTTATTATTTAAATTGATTCTCACCAGTTTCTCTGAGTCTTTATAATATAATATTGTTTAAACTTTGATTGGATAAAACAACTTTATATTCCAGTTAGGACTCATTCAATCTAGTCTGAGCCCAAGCCTGATGTTGTTAGCACTTGAAATGGATTTTTATCAGATCATTTATGGATTGTAAACAAGTCATATTTGAAGCTTACGAACAGCCCCTCAGTATAGATGTTGATGAAATTATAGCACGCAGCACACCTGAATTATTGATCATGTATGTAGTGATGCTGACAGTACTGACTGGCCCTAATATGTGTGTGAAATGTCACAAGAAGCTAAGTGCAGCTAAAACACATTTTTATCTGGTTAGTGGCCTTTTCAGTTGCATAGTGGTCGATGTTTAAGGTGTAGTCTGTGTTATTTTTGTAGATCATTTTTTAATTATTGATCATGCGGTGATACTGCTGGATGGTCGATGTCTCATTTCAAGGTCGCTGATAAGGGCTCATAGATAGTTCATCAGTTGTGTTTATGCTTGCATTTGCTTAAGAATTGTCACTAGTACATTTGTGCTAGCTTTAGAAACCATTTAAGGGTTTAACTCGTCTAGTTTTAATTAAATAATTTGCTAGTACAGTTAGAGGCATTTTGGTAGCATTAGCATTTATGCAAGCATTTGTGTAGTATGTACACTGGCATTTTACACTACTGTCTGTTCAATTAACTTAGATGTCTAGTTTTTATTAATTATTTCAAAAATTATGCACCTTCAAAGTAAATCACGAAAAGAAAGTTGTTGGGCATCTTTAGACCTAAGACGGTTTTTACATGACAAAAGGAATGGGACATTTTAAACCTTCAAATCTATTGAAATTTGGGTATTTCACCCTCGTTCTGAAAATGAGTGAATAAAGGTTTGGTACCATTAGTTATTACATTTTGTGGAAGGTTTCATTGACTCCTCTTTGTAGGTAGTAAAAGTTGTTATCGATCAATATTGTCCACCACTGGTATGAAGTGAATAATGCCAACTTTGTTCAACAGGATCAAATCCGAACTGTTGTTGCATTGAATTTTGGCAATACAAACAAGATGATATCCAAGGTGTCACACTGCATTAACTTGAATGAATGGCATTACAGGAGAATGTATGATTCTTTGTTCATAACCAATTGAATAAAACAGACAAGACCTTTAAAAGTATCAATATTTCAACGATGCATTTATATGCTCAAACATTAATGCACGCACAAACACCTGAAGTCCTAGCAAGGTCCACGAATCAATGCTTGTTCGTAACATGCTTTTGAAGCGCCCCTAATTCGTGAATGGTCCTGCCATCAAAGTTTCAGAGTCAAAAGTCGATATTCACCTGGACCCAGTTTGGTGTTGTTTGCCAATAAAAATCAGTGTAAATTGAATAAAAATCCAAAGAAGAAATTATGTTTTCAAGTTGGAACCCAGTGATCTTGTTGGGTCCAATGATGAATAACAACTTTTCTTTGGTGATTTGTTTCGAAAGCGTATATTTTTTGAAATAATAAAAAGTAATCTAATAATAATAAAAAATAATCTAAGTTAATTGAACAGACAGTAGCATGCTCTAGAATGATTGCTGATACGCCCCCTAGACCACAATATACCACACCACTGAGGCTAGAAAATGCACTAAGTCCAAAATCATGCGATGACGTCATCATAAGAACACCCATATGGGCACGAAATTGCTGGCCGAGCCAGCGACGCCCTCGTGGCTTGCCCTTGCTGAAGTTGTTGGTAATGAGACTGGGGCCCAGGGGTTCCCTGGTTCGATTCCCACCCATGGTGTGAAATCTTTAGTTTCTATCCCGTTACCCCTTCCCTTCCTCCCAGGAGATAGGCTAGATACAAGAGCCTTGTTAGGGTTAACATTTACTCTACTGACCTAGTGGTTTTTGAGATGGCTTTCAAAATGACTGTTATATGGGAAACCATCTCAGAAATGACTGACCCATGTTATAACCAAAGATGTGATATAGACTGGATTATTAGCCTGCCCTTGTGCAGTGTGCCATGTTAGTTATGCGTGCCTAACCTAGTGCTCTCAGTCAAGTCATTTACTGTGTCATGCTGAGTGTACCTTTTTACATGTATTAGATTCACTAGGTTAGGCCAGAACCTGCATCACAGAGTGGGAGGCCAGTATTTCCTACAGCGACTGTAATGAGACTACGAGTAGCGGCAAACTTTTCCTAATACACTACGGATTTTAGTGTCTGATACACAAGGCCGAACCGTCACCAGGAAAGACCAAAATGAAAAAAAAAATGTGACGGTGAGGCTTGCAGAACTAGTACCATGTGACCACTTTGTTAAATTTGAGAGGACCCAAAAAGACAATAGGGTGTGGGCATTTCACAGAGAGGTTGCATAATCGCTACACCCCATTGGTTATTATAACCTCTACAGAATCTACAAGTATTCAAAGGGTTAATCAGCTTTCTGTATAGCTGTCATGGAAATGGGCAAAGAGAAAGAAAGATTTTCTTCCCTTTAATTGATGTTTTTGTTTGTGGAAGTTGGCACAAAATAACTAGGGCAATATAATTTGTATTTATTAAAATTTTATTAAAAATGAAGTAGGCCTTTATATTTTAAGTCCTCCAATCCATTGAGGTATTTGACAGAGCTTTTAAAAATTCAACTTTAAGTAGACAGTAAAAGGCAGATGAATTGAAAATTGACAAGCGTGCTCTATTCTTGGTGAAGGCTTCAAGGAGGTGCTGTAGGTATTACAAAGGTATTACAGAAAAAGCACTTGCTTATCTAAAGATCTTTGCAAGAAAAGGCCTAAATTACCTATCCATCAAAGTAAGAACCTCAAATGCAAGCCAATCTATTAACATTGCTAAATCCACTCAGTATGTGGGTATAGATGTGACATTTGTGTATGTTTGTGGCACCCCCTGTTGGTGTAAGAGAGAAAGTCTGAAAAACTGATGGGCAAAAAGCCCCTATACTTTGCATGGGGAAATTTGTTTGTTTTTTTTGCTGTAACTTTTGTTTCAAATTAAATAATAACAACACTCTTATTAAGCATGCTTGCTAATGCTATGGCCAGCTGCATATTGTGACCGATTTAGAACAGGAAATGTTCTGCAAGTAATTTATGACCAGATTTTATGTGGGCTTCCATAGGAACTACTGCAATATTTTGCCTGCCAGAAAACAACATAGGTCACATCATCTATAGAGACTGTTCTCATTCTTTTGGGGTAAAAAATGTTATTGTTGGCAACTTCAAACCGTTGATGCATATGCCAAAGTTAGCCCATCTTGAGACTGGTAGAAGCTCCTTCATTTCAAGAATTGTTAATTATGGACCATAAACCATGATGGTATCAATGCCACAAAAACCTGTCAATTGTTTGTAGAGCCATGGTGAGGTCAGTTTAAAGGCACTATCAGTGATCAACTCAAAATAGTAAATATATTTGAAAATTGCAGGAGAAGGCCAAAAGTGAAGTCGTCTGTAGAATTTGCAAATCAAACTGGCAAAAAAAGGAAGAAAACAACAGTATTCAAAGATAGGAATCTCCATTCAGTTTGTGTTGTAATAAGTGTCTGTACAGACAGTAATGACTAAAATTTCTGATTTAGTCTTTATTAGGTTGCTTTCAGTCGTTTTACTTGCAGGGTATGTTGAGAGAGCTATCCTTGATGTAGACATGCAAAAATTTGATTTTTGAAGATTTTTTTTCCAATAAACTGATTTGACAAATCACTAATATTGCCTATAATTAAAGGGGGAATGGCCTGATTTAAGTATATGAAGTTTTATTCTTGATAGAATGGCACTCACCCCAAAACCCCATCTGTAAAGTTTTGTGCTGATATTTTAATCCATTTTGATGTACAAGTGAAAAACATGATTTTGTAAGCCCCATAGAGTTCTGTGTAAAATTAATATTGGTCGACCCAAATGGGGTTTCACTCACAACATCCAAATCAAACATCCTTAAACCCTAAGATTTCACAGGGTAAATGAGAAAAATAGTAGCTTTCTTCTGATACCAAAAGTTTGACCACTTTCGGTAAAATTGGGGGTTCTGGGGATGAGGCTATTAGCGATGAGGCTATTAGCGATCGGACAATGGCCCTTTTAAGGGTACAAGCATTATTGCTAAATCACATAGTACACTAAAAGTATAAGTAGGTGCGAAAGGTACCTAGGCGAAATGTCAATAATGCTATCATGGTTCCCAATGGACAATGGTTGAACCTATGGTTCACCATGGTCAATCATAGTCATTTAACCATGTCATTGTGCATGCTTTGACCATGATTCATACACTCTGCGTATTTACGCATATACAGCAGCAAATCAGTGAAGCCGTTAACAAAATAAGCGAATGTAGCGCGAGTGGATTGAAAATGTCTAATTGCACTCCGTGTACTGCGTAATGTGCTTTCGAACGCGAACGCGTCGGGCAGGACTGATTTATTTTCTCAGTGGGTAATTTTTTTTTAATCTCTATGATAAATTATAGTTTTAAAACTACTGTTTATCCCTAATTAAGGTAAAAATTCGTCTGTTTATGTCGTGTATGAATTAGGTTAATAACTGCGCATTTACTTTTGCTCGAAAAATGGGACAAATCAATGCACTTGCACTGAATTTAAATGCTTGTCCAATGCACTCGCTCCTGCAGAGCTCGTGCATTAGACGCATCAAAATCTCAGTGCGCGTGCATTGATTTGTCCCATTTTTCTTGCAAGAAGTAAATGTGCAGTTATTAACCTATAATCAGCCACAGGGTTAACCATGGTCAACTATAGGTTGGACTGTGGTGCCATTTCTCAAACCTATGGTTGACCATGGCCAAAGCACAGTTGACCATGGTCAAGCACAGTTCTACCATGGTTGACCATGGTGAACCATGCTAGCATCGTTGATATTTCACCTGGGTATAATGTAATTATGCCATCAACAACAGCACCACCATAATCTACCAGTTGAAGATTATACCGTTGCTATGGCAATGCAATGTCTTGTTAGCTTGGATGATACATTTAAAATGTTATCGGCTTGAGTCTAGCTAACACCTGGGAATTGATTTTTTTCTTTTTACAAAACATGAAACATGTTTGACATAGAGTGACAGCATCTTAGAATTTTGAGATGTTGAGAACAAAAACAGATATGGAATTTTGTCTGCAGACAGTCAATCAGGAGGTCACGCCAACATGCGTTATTTTCTTGTACACGAGAAGGCAGTGGAATCGCTGTGACCTCAATAGCTAGTGGAAAAACACTCTGGAAAATGTACTGATTTGAGGTCCAAAATACCTGAATTCATTATAAAATATGTATTATTGTTGCCAAATGTCAACTACATATCTAAGTTGGTCTAATATGACGTGAAAGGGTGTTTGGGGGTTAAAAACAACAAATTAAAAATGATGAATTTTAAGTTTTGAAAAAGTGTTATAGAAATCTCAACAAATTTTAAAGCATCCCAAATCATTAATTGAATTGTGTGCTACAAAAAAGTCCGTGTACGTATTATCTGTTTTACGAAAGCGAAGCCCTTGGAAAATGTATAACATTGCATTTACTGGCATCACGTAATTGAATTCTCATATGCTATAACATGGGCCTGATTTTCATCGATTTGAACTGCAGACGTGTGCAGGGAATGTGGACAATAGCAACGTCGTTTGCCTATTGTATTTGTGAAAGCCCATGTAAAATGACCCTGTCCAACAATTTTTGCTGTGAACAATAGTACTTTGGTGACCTGCCGACTAACTGCAGTGTATTACAATGCCTTAGAACATAGAAATGGAAAGGATTTTTCTTTCTAAAAGACACTTGTTTATGGTTATCAGATTTTTTGTAATGTTTAGATCTCTTGAGTGAGGGCTTACTGTATTTTGTGAAACAAAACGAGACGCCCATTGGATTACATGCATGCATAACGGAATAAAGCGTGAAATCCAATGGGCGTTCTTTTTCGTTTCTTTTCGCAAAATACAGTAAGCCTTGAGTGAGTGTGATAAAGCCATGTGAATTTGAAGATAGTCTACATTGATGGTCCATAATATCTTTCCTTGATTTGATGGTGTTTTTGTAGCTTTTCCTTAATACAATTAATGGTGTTAAACTTGCTTTGTGATTAAGCTGCTCAAATTCCTTGGCCTGAATAAGGAAATCAAGAAGACACTGGACTCTGTTATCAAGAATGGCTCTCAGGGGCGGATCCGGGAATTCTCATGGGTGGGGTGCCAAATTTTCCGGTTCGCTGCTTTTGTTGGGTAAACCCAATTTCTGAATTTAAAAATTCTAAAAGGGGGGGGAGCATAAAAAAGTTGCATACTGCAGAAGCCTGGGCACCCACAAAAAGTCATTCTTCTACTTCCAGATCTTCATGGTGCCTGACACGACGCCCTGTACCATCATTCTTGGAGATCTACAAGGCACCCAGCACCCTGTGTGGCAAAAATTCATTCTTCTAGATCTACAAAAAATGGGGGCGGGGGTGGGCATCCATCCTGGCTCTATGAGCTACCTATACATTGTCTTTCAAGAAACAACAAGAATGTTGGTAGTTAGTCGCACAACCATGCATCCCCCAGTGGATGACTACCATATACCAGGCAGATCGAGACAGCATCATAACAAGCTAGGTTCCTGTAACCGGTCATGCCTGTATGGAGCTTGTTTTTTCTTTGGAGTGTTCCAGCTTGCAAGCCCTATCTTATGGTTTCCATTCTAAGGAACTGTAAGGTAAAGTAGGGGCATCAACTTGGCACGCTGTTGCTCATCACTTTGCATCAACTGTTTGTATAGCTTCACAAATAAATCACAGGCTTCACTATATGTAGATAAAGAAAAGGAAACATCACACAATGCCACGGCAGTTACTGCAACTGGAGAGGGATGGTTCCCGGGACCAAAGCACTTAACCCACCACCGCCCGTCCCAAGTGGGGGCAGTCGCAGTAGGCTGGAATGAATGGATTACAGGATGCAGTATATAATCTGTGCTTGATATCATGAATACCCCCAATTTTTTGTGCACATCCTAAAAAACGTTGATGCAGATCAAGCTGGGATTTGGCCACATCCAGTCATGGTTTTCAATCTCAGATCCATAAAGACTGTTATAGATGGCCTTCAAAATTTGAAAGAAAGTTGTGGACTGTTTCTGGAATTGTATATGTCCACTGGTTATTAAATTAAGACCCTGAGGTGACTGTCCCTGATCATCATGGGGTCGGTTCTTGAAACTCAATCGTAAATTTATACATGTGCATACTATGTCATGCCTAATTGGACCAATTTGTCCAAAGCACTGTGTAACTGGAAGGAAAAGGTCTGTTATGTAGGACAAAGGCATGAGTTTATACACGCAGGGTTTTGCACGTTTTTTTGGGAACAGGACCCTTGTCAGGTTTAAGGAACAGCCTTAGTAGAGTGGTAAATATCAGTTCTCTAAACTGTAATAAATAAAGAAATAATAAGTAAAAACTGGCAGAAATTCCATTCGGGAGCTGACATGGGCACTCAGTGATGTAAACACCTATTCAAGTTCATTCATAACACTAAAATGCAAAAAAAAATCAACTGAAATTGTGGAAATCACAGTAACAAATATAATATCATGATGGTGCATGTAATTTATACACGCAGGGTTTTGCACGTTTTTTGGGGAACAGGACCCTTGTCAGGTTAAGGAACGGCCTTAGTAAAGTGGTAAATATCAGTTCTCTAAACTGTAATAAATAAAGAAATAATAAGTAAAAACTGGCAGAAATTCCATTCGGGAGCTAACATGGTTACTCAGTGATGTAAACACCTATTCAAGTTCATTCATAACACTAAAATGCAAAAAAAATCAACTGAAATTGTGGAAATCACAGTAACAAATATAATATCATGATGGTGCATGTAATTTATCATTTTAAAATACACCTTTTGGCAAAATGTTTGATCAAACTGCTTAGTGCACATGCACATGCCAAAAATGTCTCCTATTTTGTCTCCTATTTGGTCTCCTGCACAGCTTATAAGAAATAAATAAAGCAGTGTCTTTTGAGTTTGAGGAGGATTTTCATAGAGAAGCGTGAAACCATGGAAACAATTCAAAAGCAGTTTCCTTAACAAGGGTTTAATTTTAAATAGCAGAAGAAGTAAATGTGACCTTTACTTGTTATAAACTCTGAGGTTTGAATGAATATGCTGATCAAGTGGTTCAATGTACGACTGGCCAAAAGAGATTCAATTTTTTGTTTCTTCATAAAATTGCCAATATATTTTCATACGTAAGGCTCTTCACAGAGACATACAAAAACAAAATTGCTAAACAAATCAAAGATTCCTTACATCTGTTTGACTAGAGTGTCTTACTCATCAAATAACACAGCACTAAGGATTTCAAGAGTCGGGTTGTTTTGGAATGCAGCCCAAAGATGGGTGAAACTCCATTCAAGGCTAAATAGTAGGCACAAGACTGATAGGGCATGTTCAGACGATCGTTGTTAAGTCGTTGGTAAGATCGTTGGTAAGCACAGTCATTGGTAAGCTCATGAGTATTGACCGTCTGAACAACATCATTGTTAAGCTAACAACGAGTTAACGACAATTTACTTTTAAGAAATCTTAAAAGTAGCGAGCTACTTGCGAGCGATCGTCGTTGGTAAGTGCCGTGTGAACAGTGCTACTCACGACGTCGATGTTAAGGGTGACCTCATTGTGATCTCGTAACGACATGCGGGTCAACTTATTCCGTAGCGTGGATACCATAAACGAATGCCATTTTAGTTCGTGTGTTCATCAACTTTGACAGCGGTCTTGTGCTTGTCTGTAGTACAGTTTACTGTTTTTCTAATTTATTTTGATAATGGCATCATCATCTAGTAGTACAGCCCCGAAAAACAAGCGAACACGGAACCCAAACTGGTCCGAGAGAGAGATATAAGCGTTAATCGAGATCTGGAAGGAACCCACCGTGCAAGATAAAATTGAGTTAAAATACAACTCAAAATAGGGATTTCCCTTTTCGCGATCATGTGACTGTTGACAAGCAGCCTCGTGTCCCATGTTGGTTATGCACACACAGCGTAGGTGCCAAGTATTTTGAACAGTTGTTGAAAAAGAAATCCCAACATAATTTTAATTGAGAGAGAAATTAATTCGATCGGTATTCAATCTAAATAAGTACATATTCATTGTTATCTGTGCGAGATTAGAACGTTATATGATTTGTAAGTGCAAATCAAAATGTGCCGTAAACCGGCCACTTTGTTTTTGATGATGTCATGTTTGGGGCTGGATCGCTTCTGACTGATTGGTGTAGGAGGAATGATAAACGGCATAAACAGCATTACTGCCAAATCCTCTGTCGATGAGTAATAACGAAAAACAGAAGCCAAAATATCGCTTTTAAAAACACACTCCTGCTTGAGGATTCCATTTTGACATTGTTTACAATGGGTTGAGTTTTCCCGGGGTTTCAAGCAATTAATCGACAGGTCAGCGCGAGTGGTGTGCTACTTCCGCTACTTACCAATGACAGATGAAGGCCGCTCGCTGGTAACTTTGGAAGGGTATCGTTGTTAAAGTTCCGTGTGGACGTGCGTCGTTGTTAAGAGGCGCTAATGAGGATTAAATGAATTTTTCGTTGGTAACGCTACTTTTGAAAGTAGGCCACCGTCTGAACACACCTATAGATGGCAAGTAACATGAAGGACAGTTGAAGAGAGAGTTTTAACAAATTATGATGAATTTTGCATTGCATGCCTGCACTAAATTGGGATTGTAGGTGCACCATAGAGACCTGCATGTCATGGTAGGATTGAAGGTCAAATACCAAGGTCAAAGGTCATTGAAAGATCATAAAGTCATATCAACTGGTGCAGAGTGAAGGAAGCTTTGTTGAAGAAGTCACGAAAGCAGTCAACATAAGTGGTTTGAGAATCACCTTGTTTTTCAATAGCAATGGGAAATAACCCTTCAATTTTAACCTATAACTAGGAATACAAAGTGAAATTTCAATATTTGGTTAGTGTTTTGGAAAAAAAGGGCAACACACCTGTATTTTATTATTTTCTCACAATAAGACTTGAGACAAGGCTATAAGTATTCCATTTCTTGAGTATAATACTCTTTAATTTTACTCTTTTGTTTTATTTTAATTAATTGCTTATAGAGAATGGGAAATGCATTTAAGAAAACCTAGAATCCATGCTAAAATTACAATTACTGAAATTCGTAATTTGAACTAAGTCTTTATGCTTGGTTGCTCTAGCATAGAAAATGCACTAAAATTTGAACTTATGGTTCCTTTTCTCATTGATTGAATATCTATTTGTTGGTAATTCCCGATAAGATCTTAACTCCCTGGACACTATCTATTTACATCTAAGCACTATTTTGATTGTTTACATGGCAAGTAATATCATGTAATGAGCAAATCAGAGATATTGTAAGAATAGTGATATGGATTACACAGATATAGAAGCACTATTTTGATTGGTTACTTAGAGGGCTTTCTCATGTTTTGTCCTGCAATGAGCCAATCAGACAGACTGTATAATAGGTGAAAGTAACGGAAGGTGAAGGCCATAGATATTTGCTAGCTCAGTATCAAGTCGATACTGAAAACGAGGCCCGGTGTTACAAATTATTATGCATCTGGTGTGCAATACTGCAGTGCAAGTAGCGCGTACCGCCCAACACTGCACAATACGCAAAAATATTGGGCAAACGTGTCAAACAAATACTATTTTTATTAGCTTTGAAGCCATCTTAAAAACTGTTTTCGTCAAATCAGCTTCTTCTTGCATAATAATAATAATATTGGATGGCTTTTTTCGGTTGATAACAGAAAATATCGCCCTCGCCAAGAAAAATATCAGGCTCGTCTTCGACTCGCCCGATATTTGATCTAGGCTCGGGCGATATTTTCTGTTATCAACCTCAGCCATCCAATATTATATAAATATTTGGCTCAACTGTGTCTCGCCCAATAGTTTGCAACTCATAGCTCGGCCAATAAATACGGGCTCATTCAATCTAATTTTGTACCATACTCAGTCCGCAGAACCACTGGACCAAGACTCATGGAGGTTGTACATAGATTGACCTCCAATGACCCCATGTGACCTTTGACCCCATTTGAAATCCTGAAAGCAGTTTGTGGCACATTCTGATGTGTCAGGTCACAGTTAAACTACCCAATTAACCCTAGCACAGCTAAATCTCACCAAAACTCACTGTGTTAATTGAGAAAAATGCACTAAGTCCAGAAAGTAGCGATGA
>JAMKCH010087810.1:11473-34260 GCA_023653785.1 Ophioderma brevispina | reverse complement strand
TTCTACACAAGTCTGGTTGATTTGTGACAAAAGAAAAAATGATAGATTTTCAAGAAATGCCCTTTAATTGCTATTTTTCGGCTGTGTCACAGACGCCTCCTGTGGATCTGGTTGGACTGCACAACACTTGTCAGGTTGGAGTCAGCAGCAGGAAATGGTGTAGCGCATGTAGTACTCTAATCTTGTCTTGTTGATTGAGGTGACGCTATTGATAGGCCTGTTTTGTTGACTTGCTGTGGGTCGTCTATACTTGTTACGAAATGTGGTAAGAAGTTTCCAGTCTTTACTGTTTGGGGAAGTCGCTGTACTTGTAGGCAGTTACTGTGCTGGTTGCCGTGACGGACGCCGGACCGGCTGAAGGATGGTATCCACCGGCACGGATAGGGGCCTTGTCTGCCTTTGTAAGATTACAGATGTTCGGCTTACTTTCGCTCTCCTTTAGTGTACTCTCCCATGTGTCTTGAATTATTTTAGAGACACTTACTCTATAACCTGAAATAACCATTGACAACAAATCTTTGCTGCTCTAAACGTTGGGATGCGCTCAACTTTGTTTAGTAAATCTTTAGTATAATGTCCTAGCTTTTTTCCCGACAAGGGTACCTTTCTGGGGCTTTTGTCCCCGCCGAACTAATTCGGAACGGGGACTATAAATGAGCAGCGCTTCGTGCCGGTCCATCCATCCGTCTGTGATAAAAATGTTGTATAACGATTTATTCTGGAGTTCCGTAAGGGCAACTATGATGTAACTGCTTGTGGAAAGCGGGGGTTATGATTCTCGCCTTGATTAGATTTTGGGCGTAAAATATGCTATTCAGTATCCTAATTTGCATAATTTTTAAATTTTCCTGCAGGCCTGTGTACAAGTTTTCTGAGTTCCTTATGGCGTAATGGATGTACCGTGGTGGACAGGGGAATCGTGCTGAATAGTTCGTCAATCCGGATTACAATTTTTTGACTTATTTTGGGGGCAAATTGAGTATGCAATGAGCTAATTAATGAGCTAATAATGCGTAATTTGCTATGGTCATTGACCCTGTAGCATTGGATACGTCAAAATCCTGCACGGCATGAAATCCTATCATAGGGGCAAACATCATCTTTTTTGTCAATTTGAAAGTATGTGATAATATGCTGCTTAGGTATTCAAATTAGCTAATTAATATGTTCGATTGCTGTAGCTCTTGAAAGATCGGAATAGGCAAATCCTATCGCTACAAATGAGACAAACTATGTCAATGGGAGGGATGTTGGCTGTTGGTAGGGGGTTAGGGTGGTTTGCAGATGCTGGGAGGGGATGGGGGAGGGGTGGGGAGGGTGAGGGTGTTGGGGGTGGTAAGGAGGGGTGGGAATTGGTGTTGCAAGTGTTGAGGGGTGGGTGTTGCGGGGGTTGTTGGGTTTGGCAGGTTGTTGGGGATGGGGTGGAAAGGTGCTGCGGGTTTTCAGAGGGGTGGGGTGTTGTAGTTGCATTCATCGCATGATAGTGATCGCGTACTTTTGGCGGGGACATATTTTACGCCTCGGAACGAGTCGCCTTGTTTTATCACACAAACTGAAGTCGCTATGTTACTACTATAGTATGTACTTGCTAACACTCAATACAAGAATTGGAAAACTGAATATCCTCCCACAGGACACCCATGTCACAAATAGGCCTTGTTGTTTTTACTGGAACTACCATTACACCAAACAGGAGGATTTGGTACCTTGCACCTTAATTGGGCCCACGGACCTTTGGACATGACCCAAATCTGGTGAACAACCCCATATACAGCCTTGGTACAATGGTTCCTGTGCCAAGTCTTGTGCCACAAATCGATTGCTATAATATTCACAAGAATTAGAGCTTTTGAAAGAATGCCTCTTAAATCGGAACCTCTGTGTATCTTGACCAAATCTGTGAACACCCCATACAAGCGTCGGTCAGGGAGGTTGCCTTGTGACGATTTTTTCGCGCTCAAAAGCTTACTTCTCGAATGAGAACTTTTCCAAAACTTAACCTTGGAAAACACAGGCATCCGGTCAGACAGAATTCAGGACTGGTATGGGTTATCTTCAAAAGTCGGACAACAAATTGTTACCATATCTGACCTAAAGGAGGCTTGGTTTAGCGATCTATTTATTTTACTCAGTCGCTGAAATACGAGTTCGCTTGTGATTATATCTGCTTTGGTCTCCTTTCTTGTGGAGAAGTATCTTTGCTCCTTTCCAGTCTGTTGTATCTTCTTTATAATCCAGCTAGCTGTTTGTTCCTTCTTCACCCCTATCTTGTTAATGAATAATGTCATTTGCTAAGACCATCTAGTCCTGGTGCTTTTAAATTCTCACCTTGCTGATGGTAAGATTCTGGGTAAAATAATTTCTCAGTAAAATTTTTGACTTGTCGTCATAAGCATTGCCTGTTGCATTATTGTGTGGCTTTATTTGTCCGTATTATTCTAAGTATTACAAAATACAAATTGGGGGTTCTTAGTGTGATCCTTGGACTGCTAGTGTCACCTGGCATTGCAGTTTATGAATGATAGGCCTCATATGACCTTTGACCTCATCAATAAATGAAGGATCCCATGTTACACCTGACTCAAGTTTGGTTCCAATGGAACTTCAACTTTTCAATTGAGGTCAATTTTACATTTTCAGCCCATCTTACAACTTGATTTCACATGACCTTTGATCTTGGTATGTGACCTTTGACCTCAACAAATGAGGGAGATCATGTTGCCCTATGACTCAAGTTTGATTTAAATCCAATTATGCAGAAACAACAACAGTGGACAAAGTTATCCTATGTGTCTCTTCCTGCCTTAAGGCAGGCGACACAAAAACTACCTTCTCCCTGTTAACAATGGTGAAAAGTGGCCGAACTTCTATTTGGTAAATAAAGGGTGTGTTTCGGAGTAAAATTCTCTTTTCCAGAGTTGAAATCATGATTTGGTACATACTAATTCATACAATTTGAGCTACAAGAGTAAAAAGGTGGTTGCATTTATTGAATGGTCATTCTTAAACAACTTTGAAGATCCATGCAATTTCATTGCTTCCTGCCCAATCTCTAATGAAGATAGAGAATGGATTGTATGTGTTACAGATAATTTTGCTGCCTTCCCATTTTGGTACTCTACCGTTGAGTTCAACAGATTAAAGCAAAATTACACGCGGATGACAAAGCTTTATTCCGTTGAATACAGAAGTGCACACCCATACGGGAAGATAATGCATATTTAAGGTTAATATAGTTATGGTGTGCTGTTTTACTACAGAGAGCACAAGAAAAGACTAGGCATGTCTTGCAGTTAATGTTGTCAGACTATTTTGAATTATTCCAATGTTGCCAAGGGCCTGCATTTTAATGTGAGACCTTGTTCGTCATAGTCGGGCAAGAAATGACGGACAATGAAGATCCAAGACTGTAATTTTGGGTACTGCTCTGTACATACTGCTACCAGGCGGCCAATAGTTCCCACAAAAATTCCGTCCAAACTCCTCAACAAATAGACGTGCTGTGTTGTACTGCACAGTGGCCATTGGAAATTCCTTAAAGTGCAACTTTTGCTCAACCAATTATGCATTTAAGGCCTTCTTTCTCTGCCATTTAGAGCAAGATTAAGACAAACAAGGTATATGAAAAGTCAAGCCCTTGGCTACAAAATGTATATTTCAAAATTATTCAGAATTACAATATTTGAGCAACACTGACTGCAAGGCAGGCCAAGTTTTTTAGGGGAGGCAGGTATACATCCAAGTTATGTTTCAATTGGCATTAAGAGACCAATGTTACCTATTTTTGAGCAGCATAACCTGTTCTACAGCCTCATTCTTCAACTTAAAATAACAGTATTGCCCATCTCTATTTGCCAGTCAAGCTGCAGCAAGTCCTATAGCCAAGCATGCTCAGGCTGAGCGGCAGTCTAGCATTTATACTGTAGTTGGAAGGTGGATCCTGGCATCACTTTCCAGCTGGTGCTATTATTACAGGAACACAATGATTGTAGAAATACAATGACACATTTTTCAAGGAATTCAGTGGTGAAAGCAAAACAACTTTCATCAAGTCCCAACAATCACATAAGGATTGATTTAAATTTTCTTTTTTTTTTATTAAAAATCCAATGATTTTGTTCTGATTCTGATGCCACCAACTATGTGAGTTTGCCTTTGAAAAAGCATTTGATAGAGTTGATGAAGAAATTTTCAAAAGACACCAAGTAAACATAATCTTACACCATGATATAAAAGTTAATATAACTAAAATAAACAAGCCTCTGTAATTCTTGCAAATTAAAATACTGACTTTAGAAATCTTTGCATTAATTTAGGTTCCACTAACAGGCCTGATTGTGATATGGAACACATTACATTTAAGAATTAGCAGCATATGGGAATTTGGCAAAACATTAAACAAATATTTGGTTCAACATCTAATTGAAGGTTTGTTATCATGATCTTCCTCAATTTTTTTTAGCAACATTGTTGGAAAAATAAAAATACTCTTCCCTTTGACTTGTCAAATCAGTATGTTTGTTCATGTTTTTGACTATGATAGAGATTTCTTACCACCACACAAGTTTTGTCAAAAGAAGTCCATTATAATTCCATTGATATACTTTCCATGCACATCATAATGATGGAATAATTGTACAATACCATGCTTCTTTGCCAATCTCTGCTGATCTCAAATCAATGTCCTTGTTTCAAGTTGGGGGCTTTTGATGTCAGATTATCATTCAATACCATGCCAAATGTCACTGTAATACAAGTATTGGTTGAAAATTCAAAGATACTTCACAGCAAACATTTCAGAAGTGATTTCAGAATGCTCTCGACCTTCCCACAAAGTTCTTCAACAATAAATAACTAAATAAGTTGAAATGTTACATGAAAGGGTGGAAGGTACTCACGCCATGCAAAAATGACTGCATGAATGCCATGCCATGTACTGTTCAAAACCAACATATCCACAAATTTCAGATAGGCATGACCTATGACCTTTTGCCTTACATTTATTCAGCTCTTGCAAATATGTTGCAAACCACATATCAAAATGCTTAGTGTAAGCTTGCATCCGTTGGAATCTGCTGATTAAAATGATTGTCTGAAATTCAAGGTTACAATAAATTATCAGGCAGAGGTTAACATTATGATGAAAATTCTACCTTTAGCTGGCGATATTTTTGTTGTTGTTAATATTCTCTACATTTTTGCAAGAATTGTGAAATGTTACTGCCGCAAAGTTTCAAGCACTTGGTCATGTTCTAGTTCAAAGTTTCACCAGCTGTCACTGACATGCATGCAATTTTGTGTGAAGTCATCAGGTCAATGAGGTCTTTAGTTAAACCAAAGTATTAAATCAGGTTTTGTCCCCGCTAATAGGGGTGGCCGGATACACCTCACTCAGCAATACTGCTGTGTAAGGATTTATTAGAGCAAAAGATAATTGACCGGATGCCCTTCCTGACTTCAATCCACAGTTTTTGGCGGTGGGCCTAGCCTTTGGGCAACCACGCCCACCATGCAAGTCAGCATGTGCTGGATGGCCGCCATTAGCTCTCCAGAGCTGACGCCCTTGTAGGTAGATCTTCTTTTTCATTCTACCAGGGTAACCAGCTACACTCATCAGATTTCCTTAGAAACCTGATGGGATGACAGTTTAGCCATCGTCAACTCGGCCCTGGGACAGATAGTACTGGTTACCAGGCTACCAGTAGCAGGCCCTCAAAGGAAACCTGACCTGTCTTTGTGCTTACAACTACAAATGGATTGTATAACAATTTGGTTGAAATCTAATTTGAGATGACTGACAACTTTATAGTATATTGTGCCGATTGTTAAATTTTGTGAGCCCCTTGTAATTTAAAACAGGGTTCCAAAAGAAGAGAATTCTTTGTGCATGTTAGGTCAGCAGACTCTTAAACAGATGTAAAGTTACACTTAAGTATTGTGATATGCAATTATGTAACATATTTATTTCCAAGACTGTAAGGTCAAAAGGTCAATAGGTTGGGCTCTTCTGAAAAGTGTCAATTATAAAAAAAGATGTTAACACTATCTAGAAATGCAACCAACAGAGGGACCAACTTTTTTCAAATAGAGTTAAGGCAACTTTGAAACTTTGGTGTTTCCTAAATCTACCATGATCAAATTAAACCTTTAGGAACCTTGTCATGGTACTCCTATATATAACAGGATCACACTTTTGTTTGAAAATAATAGTAATATTATTATAGTTATGTTCACTTAAGTTACCAAAATCTACAATGATTAATATATAGTTAAGGAAATATGTAATATGTACAAAGTACTTCGTCATCATTAACACACGGGCTATATTTAATAACCCTTAATATATTACAAATCTGTTCAAGCTTTTTATAGTATATAAACAGGACAAGCATCTGGCAATACAGGAATTGTTGCCATGTTTATTTTTACGTTACATTTAAAGCACAAAATTTATGAGCTGCTTATAAGTTTCTTTCCAGATAAAACAGTTGTTTAACATATAAACCAATGCTGTGTATGTGACATGAGTAATAACCATTGAACTTGGTTATTCTTGAATTCTAGTTTTAAAACTACAGACTGTTATCCAGCAACAGTCGACTGCACTCTAACATGTCTGCATTCTTGAGTAATCCCCACTGAACTTTAATCCTCCAGCATAATCCTTAAGAGTATCTTAGCAAAAATTAGATTTTAATCATTCAGGAGTATATGGTGTTAGTTGTTAGCCTGCGAAATGGCCACTGAAGTTTATTCACCCTAACAAAATAAATGGTCTCCTGTATTTCTTCATTGTCACAAGTCTGAGTATATTACTGTGAAGGTAAAAACTTCACAATACATTTGGTGTCCTCATCAAACCCAGTTCCCTGCCAAAATCAGCAGAGAACTCGATACGATGAGGATGCTAAAAGTAGACCACACCGATTACCAGAGTACCATCTCCTGAATTTAATCCTTGAGTTAGCATTATATGCTACACCAAGAACAATCGGGGTTGCCAAAAATAATATGTCCAAATCGCGGTAAATGGGGTCGCAAAGTCGCTAAAAAGTCGCGGACAACACCTGAAGTCCCATAGAATCCTGTATTAAAAATTTGACCAAGAAATTGAGGTAAACATTTTGGGCGTCGCGGTAAGTCGTCCAAATGGGCTATCATATCGTAAGTTTGGCAACACTGAGAACAATATAGTCTGTTGAGTCTATTAACCTCTCCTGAATATTTACATTCTATGGTGTCAATTGTGTACTACTTCTGGAGTGCAACTGGTTGACAAGATCTCACATGTATGTGCTCCATAAACAATAGCTTCTCTACAAGCCCTCCTGGTTCTGTCACAGATGTTGGGACAATTTTTTTCTATAAATTTCACACCATGTTACGTAATTTGTTTGCCATGATTTACTCAATTTTCATTAAACAATCAAATTTATTAAAGGCATGGCAAATGATTTTGCCAAACTAATTTTCAGAAAAGTGTTGAATATTTGAAAAGTTGAGCTAAACCATTAAGGCTGGTATTCTGAAAGGGAGTCTAACTTAAGACCTGGGTTTAAACCAAGGTTAGTCCTACATAAGTGGACCTTTTCCCTTTCAACATACTCTAAAAGTTGGAAACAACAGGTGAGAAACAGCTCATCCATGTAGAATTTTCTCACCCGTTATTTTCAACTTTCAGAGCATGTTGAAAAGAAAAAGGTCCACTCCTGTAGGACTACCCCTGGCTTAAACCCAGGTCTAAAGTTAGACTCCCTTTGAGAATACCAGCCAAAGATTGTTTACTGTTGCAAACCTTTACGAACATAAGACTCCTTTTCCACAACTTCTGGCAGCTGTGTTTAATGCCACCTTGAAAGCAGTTTATATTTTCCAATTTCTTATTATGCCACAATGATTAGAGTTATCTATGGGGAAAACTCCAGAATTATGCTACTTTTATAGCTCGTACAATATACCTTGCCAATATTTATAATGAATTGATTCTCATATGGTAGATAATTACAAGGTGTTTGATTACATGTGTTATAATGTCTGGAAATGTACATGAATGGTATGAGAAAGGACATAGGGGTCACAGTTTCAGGTGTGGTCCTTCACGATACTCAAGTCTGTTCACAAGACCCTAAGACACCACAGCTAAGAACGTTTTAAAAATGGGAACTTCACATTTGAGATATGATCAAATTGTGGTGTTTGTAGGTCTACAAAGATTATTGCTATTTGGTGGGGGTACTAATGCACTATCCTGGTAAAACATTCTGATTTTAGCAGAAATTCCTGTTTTATTTTTATTATGGCAAATGAAAATGGTATAAGAGGACGAAACTCTCATGTAAAATACCAAGAAAGCAATCTGATTAGATTTGTGCACCTACCTCATTGCCATGGCTACATGGTAAACTTTTCTTAGAAAAGTCTTCTATGAACTAAAACAAATACTATTTAATATTTTGGGCCAATGTTAATTTAGGGTCCAGAACATGAGCAATGTTAGATTATGGTCAACATATTTGGACTGTAACTTTACTAACATTTGCAGGCTTGACATAAACGGTACCTGCAATTTCTTATTTCTTTTTGAGTAGATTCCTGCTTTTATCCTTTATGCTGTAGAATGCATGGGCATGTATATGTATATCCAAACTGTGCCCTATGAAATGAGCATATTATATACAAATATTGACTGCTATGAGGGGCACGGTTAAAATTATAGGCCCAAGGTGATGTCAAAACCATGACTATGCCCGAAGCGAAGCTGAGGGCATAGTCATGGTTTTGACATCACCGAGGGCCTATAATTTTAACTGTGCCCCGAATATTAAGCAGTCAATATTTGTTTTATATACCGAATATATAGATTCTTCTCATCTGATTGGTTAAAAGATTTCCCGAACTGACAATTCCTACAACTTGCACCGTTGCAACGCCTATCGTTACACAGGGGACGCGCACACACGCGCGATGTATGAACACGGTGTTGAGACTGTCCTATTATTTTCCAGGCACAGTCGATTGCCATGCCCCGGGCACAGTTTATTGTGACGTCATCTTAGGGGCCCAGCTATTTTAATGACTCTACTTTCAACCAATCAGATGAGAGGAATCTATATATGAGGTATATAATTTGTATTATGATCACATTGATACTATCCAATTATTGTGATGTTTATTATGCAAATTGCCTACTTGGCAATATCTTATCAAATATCTTGTGACAATACTCCATCACAGAATAAAGTAATAAACACGGCTTAGCAATATCCTTATATAAATCTATCAACAAGATGACCAATGGAATTACTGATTTAGTCACAGGGTGGCCATTTTGTGGCGGCCCTGTAATTGAGTATTGCCTAATTGTAAGGATAAGGTCGTAATTTGTCTCAGCTGCAAATGAGACCACAACACCTTCCAATAAGTCACTAGTGATTTCACAATTTTAAAATCACAGGTTACAAAATATATAGGTGTAGTGTACAAAATATTGAGAGAAGAGAGATGATAGGTGCTTAACATTTGTTTTGTATCTACTGATCACTCCGTGGTCATTATCACACGGATCATGCATACTATCCCACTAATCAGTGGTTTACTCTGCATTGCCAATAAACCATGGACTGTCAAGTCTATAGAGGGCAGCCTATAAAGGTATTGGGTATTCATGCATATACAAAGGTTTTTATTTATAGAGGGCAGCCTACATAATGGGTGGTTATGCAAATTATAAAAAGCTTTTGTTTGCATTCAATTTGTCTGTGCATCTGTGTACACAATGTAGAGCGCTGTTTCATGAGAATGTGCCCCTGCGTCATCGGCTACAATGCAGACAATCTGACAGTCTTCTTATGGTTTAGCATGCAGCCCACTGAGTAGTCGGAACAGAAAGTGGGATAGCCACTGTCGTTCCTTAATTACACCTGCACATCTGTTGAATTTTGTATAACATAACTCTGCTTACTCCTATGGGATATTTGATAAGATATTGCATACAATTCTATTCTTGCGGAAACTGTAATCAGAGGCTACTATATCTTGAAGGGTGAATACAAGTCAAAAATGCAATAGCTACTTTCTGTTGCATATGATGTGTGCTTTCTAGAAAAGTAGCACAAAATAAAATGTTATATGACTTTGCCCTTAAAATTACAAGCATATGAAATGTGATATTATTGCTTTAACAAAATATCCATGAAGTCTTTGGCCAGTGGCTCTGGAAATGATTAATCAAGTGATGTGACTGCACCACCCTAGAAACCACTTCAAGAGCTACTAACTCATGGCCATGGTGATAGAAATTTTGACTTATGCAGGCAGCACCGACATGTGTCCCACAAGGAATCATTCAAGGTCCACTGATTCATGGTAATAGAAATTTGACTGCTAAGTTCTCATTGCATACACCTGGTAAATTTAGCACAGAGCAGCTATTCCATTTAACAACCTCCTTCCATCCACCAGACAACTACCTATACCACTTTATATCCAAACATTTGCTAAGCACATGTTGTACCAGAAAAAAATATACTGGTATTAGTAATACATATATTTTATTGAACATAATGCTGAAAGAACAAGGAAAAAAAAAATAAATGGACTTTCTAAATTATTTTAACCACTGCCTCCCCAATATGCAATACCCTTAATATTTTCCTAATGAAGGCAGTATATCAGTATATGACATACTCTTTAGGCATAAAATACAATATATTAAGACACTTTTCTTCAATTATTACTATTTCCAAGTATAGCTTGCACCTCCATTCCACACCAAAGATAATGTGTTACTTTTGTTCATTACAAGTTGGATTTCATCTCAGTTGTTAATATAGTTATTTTAATTTTAAAGAGACACTGGCACATTTGAATAATGGTTCGCCCTCATTTTTCAAAATTTATATTTTGCATGGTTGTAAATCTTTTATATACATTAGCCCTCACCTGAAATGTGAGGGCTAATGTTTGGTTTAAGACCAAATCAGTGCCCTTATGGGTAAACAATGATTTTTATGTTGCCGGTGACATTTATTCAGCAGATGACGGAAATGTTGTTTAACACAAGAAAACACATGCTGGAGCCTGATTCCCATGGCATGAACCCTGTTTGACCGGCCAGTGACCTTTGTGGTTTTAATATCAATGAGTACGAGTCTATGATATTCATGTAATAGACATATCTGTTGATTAAAGTTACGGCAAACTTAAAGTTGACCAACAAATTACCTGGATGTCTTTAGCCTCTTATTAATGTCCCTATCTGTTTTGGGTATGTTATTTTTATATGTAAAATATATCTCTATTCTTCCAATGGTCTAGACTATCATTTGCGAACAAATTGAAGAAATTTCATATTCTGTGAAAATGTGCCAGTGCCGCTTTAATGGTGCTCTCTTTGCATATTTGCAGAATAGAGTCTCATGGAGGCAATTTGCTGGCAAGTAAATGCTCACACAATGGCCTGCTCATTTCGCACAACCAAGTTCCCCTATCACAAATAAGACTTGTTGCTGTGATATTGACAAAATTGAAATTGCACAAAACACATGCAAACTCAAAACAAATGGCATGCAACACAGTATGATCCTAGATTTGGTCTTCAAAACAAAAAGGTTCCTTTCAGAATTTGTATTGTTTTGATTGTTTGCATGTTTAATGGCCTATTTTTTTTCTAAAAAGCCTTGGCAACTTTATGCTCATTTTGTGGGAACCAGACACAAGTTTTCTTGGTAATGATTATCATGTTACCTCCAGCTCTGCACAGACATATTCACACAAACTCAACCTTCCCTTTCCTATTACTGTTATTATGCTTATCCACCTATGCATAGACTGCTTTTCCATGTCCAATGTGACAAAAGTTTTGGTCCATCATATGGAAAATATTATATCTGATAAGTAACCGTTACAGCTCAGATATGAAATTACAGCAACCAATATATAATTATTCTATGCTTATGGAATTTTATAAAGGAAAATACTTTTTTGAAGCTGCTTAAATATATTTGTTAAAAAACAACCAAAAACAGCAAAAACCAATGCTTCCAACAATTAACTTGATTAATGCAAGGTGTAAAAAAATGTTGACTTAGCCCTTACCCTCTGGCCCTTACCTGAATGACTACGCAAAAAAAAAGTCATAACTTTTTCTGCATTTTGTGCACACAATAATTATGAAAGTTTGAGCATATTTTTGTGCTCAAAATGTAGTAAGTTTTATTTTAATCTTGACTAACTGACTGACTGACCAACCAACCCATGTGCAGGCCAACTAAATTTTTTTTACACCTCATGCTTATAAAGCAACATTCATAGGCAAACCTCCAAACATTATTAAGTTACTTTTTTTAAGATTGTAGAGGAACAAGTTCTCCGAGGTTCATTAACAGTGGTCAACCACTAAAAAAAAATGGTGATGACCGTGTACAAAGAAAACTCTGTACATGGGACCAGCTTCATAGTCTATACCTTCCAAGGTATTTTCAGGTAAACTAACCAAATGCAAAACAAAACTCACATTTGAAACACATTTGATAAGATAATAGTGGCGCAGTGTGTTGGATTCATGATTATATTTTAAGTTTAATTGACTTCTGACCCCACCATTTAGTGGTCCCATTGTGGCTCTTATGACCCTAGGTATTACCCTGCCTTAACAGGTCATGACCCCAAAAGTGACCTTTGACCTTGTGAACTGGAAAAGCTGAAATAGAGTGACTTCAAAATAGCTTTTGCACACCACTGTATATACAAAAAATTGCTAACTGCATTCAAGTGGTTAACCAATCAAAATCAATCAATTTATTTCACTATGCAAGCAGCGATACAAAGTTTATGATGTATAAGTATACTAGCATAGCGGGTAAACCAAACAGAGCATAGCTCGAAATAATGGTCACCCAAATACTTTGTGGTAATGTTTGGAGGTTGTCTTCGAATGTTATCACTGTATGTTTCAACACAAAAAATCAATCTGATCAGTTTCTGATTCATCCTTCCATGATGAATAATAAAATAGAAAGCACAGGTCTTTTGTAGACCACTGCCAGCTTAATACTAACCATGAATATACACATTTTGAAAAGTGAAAGCACAGTTTCTAGTATGTAAATTTAACAATTCCCACTCAACCCCCTTCCATAATGCAAGAAATGATATCAATATAACAATGAAAAAGTTACAAGCATAAGTATATTGGCCCCTTTGAAGAAGTAGCCACAATTAAATAGACCATTTTCTAAACCGTTGTCCGCATTGCTGCCGATGAATTGAAGCACTTTCCCATGAAACAGCGCACTACTGTGTAGAGATGCTGCCTTCACAGACCACAAGTTGCATTTACAAGAGATTTGCATTTAATATATATTGGGTACAGAGGAAAGCTGCCCTCTCTATTACTACCTAAGTTTAGAAAATGGTCTATCAACTCAGCTACAAATGAAAGACAATATATGCTAAATTATATAAAACCCCCATTCCCATGCCAAATCAAATGCATGAATGTACAATAACATTACAGTTACCAAACAAAAGCTTATTCTTCTGCTAGTTAGTCTGATCGGATCCAAATTGGCTAGACTTCATACTATTCCATACACTGGGTTAAAGGGTATTTCATGATCCACAGCCTCATCCCTCCATCTTATCCCAACAAAGTTGAGATTTTTATGTCATGTGAACCATTTACCTAAGTAATGTGCCTAACTTTGTGTATTTCTGTGAAAACATAGCAATTTTATCATTTCTGTCCATAATAATTACTACACAGTGGCCAATGGGGTCGTGTAATACCAACATTTGCTTGCAACAAGAAAGCATATCATCGATATCAACTCAACTTAAATTTTAGGAAAAAGCTTTTTTCAATGATATCTGTTGACCGTAATCAAAAAGCAGGGTGGTAGGATCACAAAATCACTTTTGAATATAGAACAATATACAAATTGCTGCAAAATGGTCGTAACATAGAACGTTGTGTGATGATGCGGTTTTAACCGATCACTTGTTCAGAATTTGTGTTTAGGTTATAAAACAAGAACACACACAGTTCCAGGTTTGATGCATAGATTGTGCATGGTGCACTCGCATACACCTGGGTGTTTCTTTACAAGTTGGCTTGTGTATTGTACAGGTCATCAAAACACATTTCTGCCAATCCATTGCCGATCAGACTAGTTTTGATAGATAGGTCACATGGGCAGAAAGATATATCTCATATTTAGTTTCCAAATATCATACTTCCTTTTATCATGATATGCACATCATATGGGTTACACATGGGTTACACATGGGTATCATGTGTACATCACATGGATTACACATGAGTGACTCTTTCATTTGCTTAAAGTTCAGTGTTAGAAATTGGTTAAAAGGAAGAATATTTCATTAGTTCATTTAAAGGTTTCATCATTTCCCCATTACCTTCCATGTGAAGCTAATGGGGAAAAAATAACCAAAACCATGGGAAAAGTATAATATTGGGAAGATAAATATGAGCTACACACTTTTTGCCATACAACAACATACTTCTATATTCTCAGTTTCGAGATGGACATAACTTAGGAACACCCTTTGCACTTATCACTGGATGACACAAATATACATTATACAGTATGTGCCTGGTTGTAACGATCTACTGGTAGTCACTGCATAGTATGCTGAAGGGATTCCAACTGCTAATTTGAGACTACCGTCGTCCATCACCGTCGACGACAGGGAGATCCGCTTGCGTGTTGTACATGTAGTATGACATCAAGCCAAGTGTCACTTGATTCAATTTGTTTTCTTACACAAAGTGTACAGGGACAATTGAGTGTTATGTGGATATGGAGATTTTGTGTGTGTGTGTCTGTGTGTGTGAGAGTGTGTGTGTGTACATATATCTATACGAAGCACAAGTAGATTATAAAATATCACCTTTGAAAGGAGATTTGCAATTTATCACACACCAACAACCATTACATGCCTAAGTTGTTTTTGCAAAATGATTCAAAGTCAGCTTCCAAACTCGACACCTTGCCAACTGACAGTGGCAGGTCATAGCTGACAAACCATTCAGAACTTGCTGGCAAACTTCCATTCAAGTTCGGGAGCTGTCCTTTTATGGAGAGAGATATTGTCAGCCTCACATCGACGTATCAAATGACTCTTGGTTATTGGCAACGTCTAACTTGGGTGGTGGCGGCGGCGGCGATATCGTTGGTCTCGTTAATCCCGCTGATTTTGGCTTTGGCGGTAAAGGTGAAATAGGCGGTGCTTCTGACCTCGGACTCACCGGACTGGGTGGAAGTTTGGCATCTCTGCCAAGACTGTTTTTCTGTGGTACAGGAGGTTTGTCAGCCTTTGGGGGTGGAGGGGGCACCGCTGGCGGAGATGAGGACTCGATGGAATTTAAAGTGTCGTTAGAGTTATTGATACCAGAGTCGGCGCTCCGCCGTTTCAAACTTGTAGGAGGCGAGGGTCCTGGAATTGGAGGTGCATGACGATTTTTAGTAGATTTCCTTGGTAGAGATGCCGATTTTAACCTATGGTGAGAAAACAGAAAATCATGTAATTGTATCTGATAGTAAAACATTTACAGTAAATATTAAGAATGTACAAAACTAATTCTACTTTAGATCTATAGGAACTGGACTGTGCAGCATAATAATTAAAAATATTTATGGTAACTACTGACAATTTGCTAGTTTATCTGTGAATTTCTAATGATAGCGTATATTGACTGTATAAAGTAATGATGTTATATAGCAATTCAATAGAAAGACAATAAAAAACGACTGTGCTACTAGCAATTCTCAAGGCAAATATGCAAGTGTTGATTTGTTTAATGAAGTATGACATATTTGACACATTCTTGCACTGTTTTAACAGATTTTACAACTTGTATCTAAAAATCAGAGGTGTGAGAGGCCGTGGACAAAAAAAGAGGGAAAAAGGAGGAAAAAAGAGGAAACAGGAAAAAAGAGGAAAGGCAGTGTAAAAATGCCAAAAACAGGCTGAAAATCAAAGAAAAAGCTAAATTTTGACACTAACAAAATTTCAAAAACGAAGAAATCCTCTTAAATGAGATTTCACACCCCCTGCTCAGAAGCCGAGCCCCCCCCCCCGCCAGCCCCCCCAAATGGACTGACCGTTTGTACAGTGTCTATGGAGAAGGACCCAAATTTGCCCCCTCAGAAAATTCCTCGGGACCTCTTGCCCCCCATTTGCAAAGGTCTGGTTACGCCACTGCCCCTATGATGGTGATTAACTTGATCTTGTCAACTTTGATACGTTCTGTATAGGTTGAAACATCTAAGTCAGGAGCTTTTGAAACAACTCACAAATAACCTGTGGTCATACTTGTGGGAAGGCACTTAAAGCGACATAATGGCATAAAAAAATATTCAGACATATTTTGTGGCAATTTCTGGAAAAAGGATGCTGACATTACTGCCAACATTTACCAAACTTGAAAAGCATGCTGTCCTCAGCTCACAGACCATTGCTATTGTATGTGTGCTAATCCCGGCTAATCCATCTTTCACTTGCCAGATCAATATCTTACTACAAGCCTAAAGTACAATGCCTGAATCCTGGTCTGAATGCTTTTGAATTGTGTCACAAAACATGCTAGATACACTGTAAATTCTGTCAGGGATGTCAACACCTTGGTTTTCTGTTCCAGAAATTGCCACGAACTGCCACCTTCCCCTCTGGAACTCTTCCTGTTTTAACTGTTTTTACAGAATGTAAACATCCAAATTGTTTTCAAACTTGTGGAAGTGATTTCAGTAAGGGTCCTTTTCATTATGTCTGAATATTTTTTTATGCCATTATGTCACTTTAAGACTAGGCTTGTTTTGGTCAGCTCATTTTTAATGCTGATTCTGAATGTGGCCATAATTTTTTTTAAAAAGGAACAATTATGAAATTTTTGAAACTCTTAAATGATAATTATCATCTGCAGGGCCCAGATTTAATTAGTGGTGTTCCCTCAAGCATGAATGTTTAGCCGGTTATATTATTTAGGCTGTTTAGATTTCAAAGTTCCCCAAGCTCTGGCCATGGCTGACGCCTACAAATTGTGATAAAGGCATGTTGACTCCTGAATTATCGCTGATGGCTTATTGGTGAACACCCCCATAAGCACTTGTTATAAAAGCCAATACAAGTGTAAAAGTGGCCCCCATTTGACCTCTGAATGACCTTTGACACACATCTGGGAACACCTGTATGCTCTGGCACTCAAAAATCACTGACCAAATGGGATTGATAGCACCTTAAACTGAGTGAGCAGCACAAAGAAAAGTAAGAGTGACCTCATTTCACCCAAATGACCCTTTGACCTTAAATTATGAACACCCAAATTTCACAGCATTTGACTGAAACACTTACCAAATGCCATTGCTAGCACATCACAACTGAGCCAAGAGGAACATGTGTTTTCACCCCTGAATGACCTTTGACCCAAATCTGTGAACACCCTATTCAGTATTGTGTTCTGGGAGTTGCAGTCCTTTGTCCCCATTGTCATTAACTGCACATTCTTTCGTGCATGAAATATTTGAAAGAGGTAATCCTGCCACTCTGAAAAACAGCCCTGTGTGCTATAGAATAGGCTAGTTATAGTGCTATAGAATAATATACAAATATTGACTGCTTTGAGGGGCATGGTAAAAATTATAGGCCCAAGGTGATCTCAAAAACCATACTATGCCCCGAAGCAAAGCTGAGGGGCATAGTATGGTTTTCGAGATCACCGAGGGCCTATAATTTTTACCATGCCCCGAAAAAAAGCAGTCAATATTTGTTTTACATACCGAATTTAAAGATGTCTGTCATCTGATTGGTTAATGCACATTTCATAATAGGCCTTGGTTATTGCACTATACAGTATGAAATGAATTCTGCCACCACATCATTCAGGTTCAACATCATGAACATGCAGTTTATTCCGTCGAGGCTGCCGAATTCACAGGGTAGTGGCACAATACTAACTTCTTTCCCACTATACTAGGCCTTTTTTTATGATATTATAACAACAATAAACTATTTAGCTACATTTACTTGACGAGCAGATACATAGAATTTAGCAAATAATGCATTAAAGTTCCAATTTTGACAGCTTGATCACACTGATGTCTCCATCACGCGATGTCTCCATTTCCAGATGCAGCGAGATATTCCTTGAATATTTTGTAGCATACTTGACCTGTTTTTTTTGTGTTCTTACTGAGAGCTTTACTGCCTCTATTCTGTCAAACAGTCCTTCCTCAGGCAATTCTTGGCTGTGATTCATCCATAATTCATCCAAAATGACTGGTTTGTTTACGCCCGTGTTTACGTTTCAACTGGGCCTGGGTGAAGGGTGAAGAGAGGTCGTCTGCGATCGGGTCAAATTGACCATCTCTGCTACAGCCATGGAACTATGCTTTTGCATGTATATTGTATGTAGTGTTACTACGAGTCATGTTGAAGAGACTATAATGCTCAATTAGCGGGCATTGCATTTACTATTGCAGGGCAATAGCAATTGCAATGTCCATAGACTGTGTTTTCTTCAGTTTACGAGTGAGTAGTTAATCTATGCCCCCATTTTTAACCAATCAGATGACAGGGATCTTTAAATGAGGTATATAATTAGTTATATTTTCTTTTTAAATATTACAATAGGTAGACTCCCACTGTATCCATTAATCTGCTTTATCCCTATTCACAGGTTAGGATATACGGTCAGGGTTACAATTGTCAAGCATCTCTGAAAATTTACATTGACTTTTTAGTATTATCATTATGTAACTGAATTTGCAGAAAGCTATCTTTGTAAGATACTGAGTGGCTTGAGACAACATAATCACATATGAATCATGCAAGTTTCTGTGGTTACCAATTTGGATGACAAGACAGAGCGGACAACTTTTAGTAAATATAAACTTTTCCTACACCCAAACTCAATTTGATTCAATACGCTATGTACATGCTGACATGCCAACGTTAGTCCCCCATTTTAAATGCATTCATGGAGTATGGCTAAAGCAGAAATATTTGTGAATCAGTGGAGGTTTATAAATTGAATCACTTAATAGAATTGCACTGGAAAATGCTTAATATAAACTATTTCTAGATCAGCTCACACGAAGTTTTGTGAACATTTCCGGCCCTGATACTTAGTATAGGGTCTCCATTGTACAGGTTCTTATGTATTGATGACATTTCTTTTGCTTGCTTGCTTGCCAAATAACAATAAGTGAAGTACTGGCTGATTTGATTGGTTATTTAAAGGGTCATATGATGCAACTAACCAATCAGAAACATGGTAAGAACAGCTTAAAGGTGCATGTATGTAGAAGGTCTACTTTGATTGGTTACTGAAAGGTTATATTAAGTTATTTCATGTAATGAGCCAATCAGGGATACTATGTGAAAGGTGGTAGTGCACAAGGTTATCGAACTATTCATTTGTAAAAATTTAAAAATTAACAGCCACTTTGAATTCAATTCTGTAGAATTCTAGGACCTCTGCTACAATTAACACCACTGCAGGGAAGTCAAGTTTGAACTACCTATGACTTCACAAAACCAACAAATTTGCATTGTTTTGTTCTTGCTAGTTTGGTAAATTGAAGTAGTAGTAACAATTTAACCTACAACCTTTTGACTAATTCTTAGGAAATCTCACAAATAACAAATTACAACAATATTGCATTTATCTTTAAAAATTATCAATACATAAATAATGAAAAAAATATGATTTTCTCAATATGTTGTGTGATATTCTATGGCAAAATCTGGTATGGATTATATGACACAAAAATGTGGAAACAAGTGTGAATTTGTGTAAATACTGTAGATGGTGGAATGATAATAACATGTGACGTGTGCAGTGATATTAAACATGTGACATTACATGTAAATGTACATAGACAGAAAATTACAGTGCAACAAGCTCATATGATATGGACATGTGAAGAGAAGTCCATCATTCATGGATCATATGAATGAAAGACTTCAGGGTTTCATATAAAATGTTTATTGCCTCCAGCACAACTTCTGGAGGTGTTCGGTACTGATAACATTAAATTAAACATTTTATCCATTTGTTGTTTTGAAGTACATTGCATTAATTGAATCATAAATTTTAAAATGTTAAATCAGGACTGTTGAAAACATTCTCAAATATCTATTGAGACTGTAGGTGTTTAGTTTTAGTTAAAGCAATAATAGCACATTCTTTTGAAGAGCGCCCCCCAATTTTCCAAAAAATTTGAGATTTTTACATGGTTGCATTGGTAACTGGCTAGTAAACTATACCTGTGAATGGTTACACTCGAAAATGTCTATGTGTTGTAAATGAAGGAATTTTGTAATTAGAATAATTAATATCGGATATCTCCGATAATAATTCAACGGCTGTTGGAAACGGCCTTCCAATATGAAATAGCCGGGAAATAGCGCCATGTACGTGTCTACGCTCATCCATTAGTTGTTTTATTGCTTCAGGCAAGTCAAGTTTAGAAGTCATTTTCTTGAGATGGCACTATTTCATCATGGACGGACATAAACTCTGCCGTTACGTACAATGAACCATTGGGCTGGCTACGCGCCTACCTGGGATCCCAATTCTAATTACAAAATCCCTTATTTTATGATAAATACCCATATTTTAGCATTCTCGTTTGCAAGTATAGTTTCCTAGACAATTACCAACATAACTGTGCAAAGATATCAAATTTTGAAAATGGGGGCGCTCTTCAAAAAATGTGCTGTTATTGCTTTAAGATCTAGAAATGCCTGCCTGTTTTTATCACTACAAATTGTTTTTCTTAAGCTATTATGCACTCCAGAAATTTCTTAACCACATTATTTCTTTTTTGCAGTTTACAATGTTAAATTCCTAAAACTTCAAAACAACAATGGGAGCAAAGGACACCATATTTCAATTAACAGCATTTAAATACAAACATTGTCCAGAAGCTGAGAATTTTATTTTTACAAAAGTTTTTTCTTTCTAATTATTGTACCTACCACCTTGTAGACTCTCCCAAGTCTGTCCATCATGCTTGCTTAAGATCCTACACTTTTACTACATAATACTTTACAATATTTCTCTATTATCATGCAGTATTTGACCTTATAAGTGCCCACCATTTTTAATTTAAAAACAAATTCTGTCAACCTATGGTGGTGAATGTGAACGAATCCAAATCTAAACAATTTGAAAACTGTATTATTGTCAGAGATGTGCAAAGTAAACAAAATGATTACATTTGCTCTATCTTGATTTTTTTTTTGCTGATAACACCTTCCAAAAACTTCTAGTGTAGGTTTTAAAATCCAAGTTGCCAGCTCCGTAAATAATTGGGCACTCCTGCAGCTCAGATCAGTGGCCCTTTTGACCAAATTTGGTGGTCATAGGGCATTTCTATGCAAATTGACCTCTAGATTACCTTTGACCTTTTGGGTCACTCCGAAACCCTGCAAACAAAGGTCAGACTGCTCTCCCCTACCTTCATGCCAAATATCAGCCCGATATATCAAAGCATAATGAAACGCTTAGCCGGACGGCCATACAGACAGATCTCATTTTTTTATAGTATAGATATGACCTACGTGCAAAGGGTATACTAAAGTCTGAACCACAATTCCTTTAACACGTAGTCCACTCGTCATGCCACTTCTGGGGCCCAGTGCTATACAAATTATGCATTGATCATGCATGATCGAGCCACTCAGCATCGGCGATTGTTGTCAAGGAGCACTGGCGCCGAATCATTGGCCAGTACGCGTTACACTAACGAAACGCACTATATGCTTAAGATACGCTTATTTTGTAAAAGGAATGGTGGCTTCTACTTTAGTAATTATGCCCAGCAAGTTTTTTCTCACACCGCCATTAAGTAAATGCAGATTAAACAGCAAGTTTGGGTCACACTGCCATCAACCCGCATTTAAACCCAGCTTGACTGCATATAAGACCGCTTTTGTGCGGATTCACCCCTTTATCCTTTTCACACTGCTATCAAGAGAATGATAAAATAGCAGGTTTGTGTTCATGAACCCACAATCAAACTCTGAATCCAGGTTAATACTGAAAAACAGCAGGTTTAATGCAGATTCATCCCTTTACCCTTTTCACAGTTACAAGGTTTAGAAAACCGGTCGTATGCAGATGCAGATGCGGTGATGCAGTGAGAGCGCTCATGCCCAGCTGCTGTTCAGGAATGTAACCAATATCGATCGAGTGGACTTTGAACTTATGCAGTCATATTTCTGAACACAGCTGGGCACTGGCGCTTTCACTGCATTACCGCATCTGCATTTGCCCGGTTTTCTAAACGTCGTAACTGCTATCAAGTAAATGCAGATACAACAGCAGGTTTGTGTTCACACTGCTATCCACCTGCATTAAAACCTGGGTTGAATGCACATAAAACAGAAAGTTTAATGCAGACTCAACTGTTCACCCTCTTCACATTGCTATCAAGGAAAGTAGATAAAACAGCAGGTTTGAGTTTGCCCTGCCATTAACCCACAATCAAACTTGGGTTGAACGTAGACAAAAAAGCGGGTTGGTGGTCGCACTGCTATCACCTGCATTCAAAGCCAGGTTTAATGCAGATAAAAAAAAGCAAGTTTTGTTTTTGCAGATTTTTTTATGTCAAAAGCATATCAGAGCATTAACAGTAACAATCCAATTAGGGGAGTGCTGATTGGTTGGCACCGAGATAGCAGTTTTTAGCTTCCTTTTGAAACAGGCCTGCTTCTTCAGATGTGGGATGTATTTTGGAAGAGCATTCCAGATACAGGCA
>JAMKCH010087810.1:0-11453 GCA_023653785.1 Ophioderma brevispina | reverse complement strand
GTACACAAGCCCGTGAACACGGACGTCAGGCACACAATCAGCATGACAGACAGACAGACAGACAGACGGACGGACAGACAGACAGACAGACAGACAGACAGACAGACAGACAGACAGACAGACAGAAAAGTGATTACTAAGTCTCTGCCGAACAAAGTTCAGGCGAGACAAAAACAGCAGGTTTAATGCAGATTCATCCCTTTACCCTTTTCACAGTTACAAGGTTTAGAAAACCGGTCGTATGCAGATGCAGATGCGGAGATGCAGTGAGAGCGCTCATGCCCAGCTGCTGTTCAGGAATGTAACCAATATCGATCGAGTGGACTTTGAACTTATGCAGTCATATTTCTGAACACAGCTGGGCACTGGCGCTTTCACTGCATTACCGCATCTGCATTTGCCCGGTTTTCTAAACGTCGTAACTGCTATCAAGTAAATGCAGATACAACAGCAGGTTTGTGTTCACACTGCTATCCACCTGCATTAAAACCTGGGTTGAATGCACATAAAACAGAAAGTTTAATGCAGATACAACAGCAGGTTTGTGTTCACACTGCTATCCACCTGCATTAAAACCTGGGTTGAATGCACATAAAACAGAAAGTTCATGCAGACTCAACTGTTCACCCCCTTCACATTGCTATCAAGGAAAGTAGATAAAACAGCAGGTTTGAGTTTGCCCTGCCATTAACCCACAATCAAACTTGGGTTGAACGTAGACAAAAAAGCGGGTTGGTGGTCGCACTGCTATCACCTGCATTCAAAGCCAGGTTTAATGCAGATAAAAAAAAGCAAGTTTTGTTTTTGCAGATTTTTTTATGTCAAAAGCATATCAGAGCATTAACAGTAACAATCCAATTAGGGGAGTGCTGATTGGTTGGCACCGAGATAGCAGTTTTTAGCTTCCTTTTGAAACAGGCCTGCTTCTTCAGATGTGGGATGTATTTTGGAAGAGCATTCCAGATACAGGCAGTTTCTATGATAACTGCATGACTAGTTTGTGTTCAGAGTAAAAATCAACCTGCATTTCACCAAGTTCAATACAGATTCATCCCTTCACTTTCCAAGTTAAACATTTCAGTCAGTATCATTTATTAACCAATTTTTATTTTTATTTCACCAGTTTTTCTCAGCGGATTGACCCTGGATTCATGTGGGAAGAGTGAAGTTAAATCCTTCCCGTGCTTAATGGTGCATAGGGCAGTGCCTATCTCGGTTTCCATAACCCTAGGCCATGCGTCTACCAAATGCAGTGAAAGCTACAGTGCGTGTGTGTGTGGGGTAGTCTTCTGGTAGCTCCGCATGTTAATTTTCCCTACTCCATTCTTTTTAAATGCCGAGCGCCTGACGAGAAGACATTTTTTAAAGTCTTTGGTATGACCCGACCAGGGTTCGAACCTGTGGTCTCCGGACTGTGAGGCAGACGCTCTAACCATTAAGCCAATATATCGGTTATGCGGGAAGAACACAAAAAATACAAGTTGAAGTGATGGCAATTTTGGTGTCACCTACTGAACGAAGCTGGCAACTAAAATTTTGGGCGTCGATTAATTACTATTGGCTACTAAATTGATTTCAATGTCCACAGCAGTTTATCATCACCATAAGTGTTTGTCATGTAGTTATGAGTTGCTTGCCTCATCTATTTTAGTTTGCTTTTATAGTGATACGTTAGCATTACGCTTTGTTTCAGAGTAAAGACAAAGTAAGCAAAACATTACAGTATAATCCACGTAATTATTTTTTATCCTCAGATGACTGGAATGTGAGCATTCCATCTCAATTAGTTGAATTAAGGCAATTTGAATTTTATGCAAACGAAACTTGGTCCAACAGCCCTTCAACAAGATAAAGGCATCTTGGGCACTTAACAGGCCTAGGTCAAATACTGCAGTCTCAAACAATAGTATAGTATACCCACTTGTTAACAGGAACGTTCAAGAAGCCTAAGCGTTTCGCCATCTCCTTCTCAGTGGCACTGAGACTCCGTAAGGTATCACTGTAGGGGAAATCGGGGGTGTTTTGTTTACATTTTGGATTGAATTATTTCAAGTTTTTTGGTAGTTACAACTTTTTTTAGGGAGGCATTTGAAGATGCGTCCCATTTGCACTTGGGTTAGTTGTTAAATGCACCAAATGCCAAGAGAATTATAGAAGAAAACATTCATGCCGATGGGTTTGAAGAGAAAGAAAGTGTCAAAAGACCAATTAAGGGTGGTTGCCACATTGAGTAATATAAGGCTAGAGTTGGGGTCCAGCACCATGCTCCTTTCTATTCTATTCTATTCCACTCAACACATTCTGAACAATACACAATGACTTACACATACTTACGCACTATTACAAGAAAAATAGACTTGCAGTTATCTGCTGGCGCCCTCAACAGCCTGGCATTAGTCTCACTTACCATGCATTACAGGTGAATGACCTATGACCTTATTTGTGATGGCGTACTCATGGTATGATACATGTACACAGACAATGAGGTTACCAATAAATACATTCACAAGAATACCTGTGCCTTAAATAGTCACTGTATTTCCATACTTCTTGATAGCCAAAACCTATCAAGTTATGATCTTTTTGCACTTGTAAATATGTACTACACACTAAAGGCAATAATAGGTGGTATTTATAAAGCATATGCAGTTTTGAACAAAAAAGCAAAGCTGTAGAATTCTCCCTAACATAACTTTCTGTAAAGGTGTGCAGTTTGTTTGCAGCTTACGAGAGAAACAAATATTTGGCAAAAAAAAATGAAAAGTCTGCTAACAGTTTTGGTTTCTATTTTGGGAAGAAAATGGGCAATAGACATTTCCTATTTAAGTAGGCACAAATTTTCTTTGCTTTTAAACATATTTAAATAAAAATCTGAACAAAATGAGCGCAATACCTCAAGGTGCATGCGGCGCGTCAGATTTCTTCTGAACACGCTTGAGAGGTGGCTTAGGGGAGGGAGGGGGTTTGGGGGATGAGGAACGGCCAGGAAGTTGTGGGGGTGGGCCTGGTGGCGGTATCAGTGGTTTACCATTGTATTGATCGGTAACTGCTGGGGAAAGACTGGCCATTGCAAGGGCAGCCAGTGCCCCACTGGACGGTGGCATGGCACTCTGGCCAGGAGGGGGAGGCGGCGGGATGCGTGGAGGCTGGGAACGGGGAGGGGGACGTCGTTTTTTCCCGGCAGGCGGAGTAGAAGAATCAGTGGTGGTAGAAGTGTTGGAGGCAGAGCTGTGAAAGAGACGAGCCAATGATGTACAGTGAAAACACAAGGCTACAATGGAAATAGCATTAAAAGAAATTGGACTTTCAGTGTTGAATCTCAAAATATTCAATTTAAATATTTACCCATCTTTTACCCATAATTGGTGAGTACTAGTAAAGATTTAAAATTGACCAACAACTAGACTTCTTAATCTGAGGTTAACCACTGGCCCAATTGAAAGAAACAATTACCAAGATGGATGGCTAAAGCACTTGGATAACACATATCAAACTGTAGAAACTTTTCTGATAGCTTGTTACATTTTAATGTACTTGACACTTGAAGATCTGAAGGTTTTTCTTTTGGGAATATTTTTGAATACAATGATCTTTTAGACCCCAAATATAAAAACAAAGTACACATCCAGACCAAAAACCAAACATAATGGAATGGATAATTGACCTTTCTCATTATACAAAGTACCCACAACTGAAAGTCACAATTTCTCTTCTATACACAGCGTATAACACAGATTAGTAACGAAACCATTTGGCAAAATAAATATGAGCTTGCAAAATAATACTCAAAGAAAAATACAAACTTAAATAATTAAACACAAAAATTGAAGCAATGAATATTATCAATAATCAGAATGGTATTCAGCAATGTGAGGATACTATGAGCAACAGCATTCCAATCCACCAAGGGCACAGTTCAGTCAGGTTATATGTATATGCATTAACATCAACTGGCCTTGTGTGTTCTGGGTATTATTAATCATACTAAAAAAGCAGGGGGTGTATTTTTTACATGCATTGGGGAATGGAAGTTTCTGAACTGTGCCTTGGGAAGGAGGCTGTTGGCTCATAGTAGAAATTAAAATGTTTGCTTTCATGCAAAAATAATATGCTATGTATGCTGCTTGTATGAGACTGTTTAGAAGCAATAGCATACCAGTAAATTTATGACATGTAGTCCAAAATGAAAGGTAACCAAAAGAGTAAACGTGGATTCATACTTCATCAGTATGGCGGCCGACGCTAGCCTTTTGAACATGCTTTGTGTACCATATTCATAAACGTGCGTTGCGTGAAAAGCATGTGTGAAAGCCTATCGTCAACCGATGCCTGCCAAATATAGTATGAATCCACCTCAACTGTTGTCAGACCACAGAGGGATATGGTTTCAAAGTCAACAGAAAGCAATCCCTCTTTTACTGTAATTAAAATTAATATTTCTTTCGATGAACTTTGGGATCCCCGTTCCTGTAATGAGAAGTACTTAACTGGCTTTTCTGGTCATTAGGGGCCATTAGGTTTTCACACACGTGGCCATGTGCATGAAAATTTGATGCTTGTAACCAGTGGCGTCACAAGATAGCTTTTACGTTTGTTCTTACACACGTGTCCAAAAATCTTATAGTCCCTATTCTTTGTATGTGGGACACTGTACCATAACAGCTATGAAAAACATAGGGCAAATTGATGTTAAGTGATAGCATGTACGTCAATTCAAAAGAGTTCCGATTATTGCAAAACAGACAAAATGGCTGCATGAACTTTAGTCTCGGCCAAAAGTTTCTGCTCAGCCATTGCCAGTAAGTTTTAGTCAACTTATGACATTTTTATGTACAGGGATGTCTGTCTTCAATTCACTCCTTGTACACCATTCACTCCTTGTACAGTTATCAATTTGCTTATAACTCCTAAAATTGGTAGCAGTCAATTGACAAGGTGAATGGGAACTTATGGTCCATTCATACTTCATTGCACTACAATACAGTGAAAATGGATGAAAACCACCTCTGACTCAACCCATCAGCAGTGCAATGCAATTTGAACTGTGTTGCTGCTGTGTTAGTCAGAGATGGTTTTCATCCATTTTCACTGCACTGCAATGCAGTGCAGTATGAATGGATCTTTACAACAGTGATAAAGTTATGTAACATTTTCTTCATGTTACTGTCAGTTTGAGTTCTACTTGCTTATGGCAAATCTATGAAAATAGTGAATAACATCTTAATTTATTTATATCCAAGGGGCCGATGTTTAATTGTGCTACATTAACATGCATTACAATTTTATGGGTATTTTAATGAAATTGCGCCTGTGTATGTTTAATATTTAATGATTTAGGCACTAAAACCTGTTAAACATTGTTTAATTGTACTGTCAAAGTATACAAAATCAAGTTAATAGGATATTTTACTGCAAGGAAAAATAACTATGCATGCAAACAAAGGTCATGCTTCATGCATAATTAAATGTTTAAAATTTCTCACTTGAAAAATAAATTTAATACATGCAGGTATCCATAGCAACCTTGGAAATGCACCCCACCCACTTTTTAAGTTAAGGTAGAGGTTTAACGACACACCAACACTACTGTGTTGTATTTGTGTCATACAGATAAGAACTATTTCGGTATTTTTCAGCATATTCTATATTCGTGAAAGAAAATCCGGTTAAGAAGTAGAAAGAAAGTTTGAGCTTGGACTGGCTCGACCCAAGATCAAACCTAGAACATCAGCGGTGTAAAGTGAGGAAAGAACTGCTGAGCCACCATGTGGTCCAGTGGATACAACAACTGCCTCTTGACCCAAAGGTCCTGGGTTCGAGTCCCACTGAGGCCAATGTGTTGTGCACTTGGGCAAGGCACTTTACCTCGCTTGCCTCTCTCCACCCAGGTGCTAAATGGGGAGCTGTTAGGAATATTGTCCATTGAGCGCCGCCCAAAGGTATGAGTATGCCTTGGGCATTGTAAGGCAGCTGACATATTCTAGTGGCAGCGGAATAAATGTAAAAGCGCTTTGATACATTGTGAAAGGCGCTATATAATTGCCGACATTTATTTATTTATTCACCCATCTTGCTGAAGCCTAACACCGGCATATCCAGACTTGGCTTTTTGAAGGGGACCTCGGGGGCTGAAGAACCTCTATTAGCTGAAAATGGGCTGATTTTGCCTGGTTTGGCGTGAACTCCTCAGGGGCGCACCCCAAGATATGCCATTGTCTAAAAGTGCCCACAGCATCAATGTAAGGTTCAGTTCCATGACTTCAATACATTGTATGACCTGTTGTTGCATTATTGCTAGAGAAACAGAATATTTTTCACAGTTTCATTGTACTTTGACCTCTTGGATCAAGATTGACAAAAAATACTATTAAGGGGCCCAGTGCTATACTCTGATCAGTACCAAATAGGTGGGCCTCATAACATCTCGGATTAATATTAATATTCAGATCGTGGAGAACGGCATTGTGAAATTAAATTACAGGTATCCAGAATGATCAATTAATGGTCTTATGTGTCATTTGTTTCCTTTTCCAAATAAAGCAGAGAGTGGGCAAAGCAAATATGTTGTTCTTATGATGGACCTATTTTTCAATACAAGAGTAAAAGTCTAACAATTCCTGCCTATTCAATACTGATCAAAGTTGCAACTAAGTTTGGACCCTGGTGGCTGCAGCAGAAGTTGATTTACATGTGTTCAAAGATTTTACATGTTGACTCCTGAGGATGTTGACTTTGACCTCTGGAGGTCAAGATGGCTCAGGAAACAGTTATGGGTCAGGGGCTATTTTCCTGCCTATTCAATACTGATCAAAGTTGCAACCAAGTTTGGACCCTGGTGGCTGCAGCAGAAGTTCAATTACAGGCATTCAAATGTTTTACATGTTGACTCCTGAGGATGTTGACCTTTGACCTCTGGAGGTCGAGATAGCTCAGGAAACAATTATGGGTCAGGGGGTTATTTTGTCTACCAAGTTTTGGCCGGGGTGGGGGGGCACTGTGGAATTCCAACAGAGATAATGAACAACGTAAGTGTGAATGAGTGGGACCAGCAACAGAACCAGCAAAAATCAGTGACAACAGTTTTGTCATGTCAAATGCTTGAATTAAAATGTGTGTTGGTGTTAGTTAAACCTGAAGGTTCATGGGTGAGGTATTACTTCCAAGGTTGCAAATGATACCTGCTGAACTTAAAAATTCACTCGTGAAACATGATATATATGCAATCTTCAAAATCAAACAGAGGAACTGGGACCATATACACAGAAGGTAAACAACAATTATAAATGCAAACTTTGAAGATAGGTTTTGTATCATGATAATATTTTTTCAGAACTTGAGAAGCTAATAGCTGAAAGCTTGAAATTTTGGTGGTTATTGCCACCCAGTGCATTGTGGTAATACTATGTTCGTTCACCGATATAACCAGACAGATTTGGTGATCACATGACTCTAGAATATTTCAAACACTGTGACCATGCAAGAATTCAGGCTAGAGGAAGCCAGTTTCCCCCTACATATTTCTGTTATCTTTGATGCTTTCAAGAACCATTTTGATAAAAATAATAAACAAGTTACATGAAGACAATGGCTTTCAGATGTAAATTTTGGCTAATAGTTTAAATATATGAAGGAGTTGGTATCATCATATCATTTAGTTGAGCAATGTACATTGAGATGCAGAGTGGCTTTTAAATCCATCTTGTTCAATTTTCTGTGCTTCTCTGTTTTAGCTTATTGGTTTTCTTCATTCAATCTGTTGGATTTATGTGTCTCCAACAATTACAAGGGAATCCCTTTGAAAAATTAGCTGGGCAAGTCTTGGGCAAGTCTTGCCTCTATGGTGTGTAATATTTAGTTAAAATTCATAGCAACAAACAGATTAAGACAACAGCAACCCTTAGCAAAGTAAAACAAAATATCCAGAGCATTCAAAAAATCCAACCATCTATCTACTACAAAACGGAACCATTTCCAAACTTGGTTCTTACGTTTTCCCATGCACAAAACACATAGAAAGAACCATGCATGCGATAAAGACTAACCTACTAGTCTGTTATCCAAATTCATTACAGTTTTTGTCACAGGGTATACATTTCAATATGTGACCTGATTCCTGGACTTCCATGAAGGCTATCTTCCATGCAACAAGTGCAGCATCCAAAACAAGATCATTTTACTTGTAGACTTTGACAAGTCTTTTTTGAGTTAGGTTATCAGGTCCGTACTGGATTTAATCCAAGACAGCACTTTCCATGCAAACAAAGTAGGTTTCCAAACTCTGAACAAGGCTGAAACATTTGTGGTTTGTCTGAATTGACTTTAAAATTACCATGCAAACGAGACTTAAAAATAAAATTACAACAAATATTCAGCCAGAACAGAACAAGATCTTAGTAGATTCTCTTTTTTTGCTCTGTTGGGTTACCTTAGCCGTACAGATGCCAAGAATTTTCTGAGTTCTTCCTGTTGTTTGGAAAAGCTGCTGAGGCGACGCAAACGTTTGCTTGACCTTCAAAACAAAATGGCTACAGAATTGAAACACAGGCCCCAGAAATCCCAATACACCTACTTTCCCTCTGACTTCCGATCTAGAACTTGCTGTAGGCCAGAACCACTAATTGGTTCCATGTTATCACATCACCTTGTTGATGGCATTGCATTGTGGGATGGTAAATCTCATGCACTTGCTAAACCGCAATTTGTACACAATTTGTAAACGACTACTTTTATACCACCCCTAATGCAATGTAATTCGTCATCTAGAGGGTGTTATTCTTCAAGTAGATTTCTAATTGCATTGTGGGATATGTGCTTAGTATGCATTAAGTAATCATGCTACACTGTATTCATATATGACTATCTTGATACTACCCATAATACAATTCTCACAATATCCTATCCACTATACGATTCTCACTATGTCCTATCCTACAATATCCACAATACAATTTTCACACTATTCTATCCTACAATTTCAAATCATCTTGCAGGACAAAATACTGAGTGAAACACCCAGACTCATGTGATACCAAATCTGTGAAGTATAAAAAGCTTTTGCGTATTGTCTGAACTGGTGCGTTTTTAGAAATACCACACATGCACTGGAATGGCCTACAAACATGCTCCTCTATTGTCTAATAAAACTATTCTAATTGGTCACAATCATTTTGGAAATAGTTTGGATAAAAGCATAGTGGGGAAAAACTGGAAGTAATTAAGGGCTAAGGTTGAGAGTCACATTACCTTTCCAATTAATTTAAAAGGAGTGGATTGGGATAGAATACAAGATTGTTATTAAATGCACTATATCATGTTCACTCTAAGAATACTAACTAGATATGTGGTTGATTAAAAAGCATTAAAATCATTAGATCATATATGGTTAACTAACACTGGCTGGTCTTAACATTTTACTTTTTTAAATTTATTACCTTTACTGTTGGATAATTCACCCTGTGTCTAATGATTCTCTTGTTAAGGAAATCTAATTTGCACTAAACAATTACACATAATACAGTAAAGGAACATCAGTAAAGCTAATAAATAATTTGTCTCCGTGTAACCATTTACTGAGTTGGTCATCCTGTGCAGCATGACAATCTCATTTTGAACCTCACCTTTCCTTTCATGGTTTGGTTTACTGTCCTGTGTCATTTTGTGTGAATATTACTGATAAACTAGCATAGCACATGTACATTGGGCAAAGTTCACTTTTCTGTTGGTAGCCTAAGTCAGTCATTTTTGGTAATATTATGCTTAATGTACTGCTTTTTCTTATTTATCAACAAATTTCTGTCCTATGAATGGATATATATACTTACTATATTTACTAAGTATGGTTTCCACCAAAATTATATGCTATTTTGACATCCTATATTAACTGTCGTTCTAAAATATATTAAGTTGTTTGAAGTAGTACTCTATGGAAATAAATTCATGGAGAAATTTGGGTTTAGGCATATATAAATACATCAAACTACTTGGATGCACCCTTTGGAATTTTTGGCACCAAAATGTTATCTCAAAGACCCCTTTAATGGATTAAAAATTGTTTTACTGTAAGCATATGGAGAACTGGGTCTTTACTATAACCTGGGCTAATTTTATCATTTTTGTTGCTATTTGTCAAAAATAAATTAATTCTGGTGTGTTATCTGCCTGGCACCCCCTGTTTTATCACAACAGGCATTGGCATGATAGTAGCTTCACCCAAACAAGGAAGGGTGTGTGTGTGTGTGTCTCTCTCTCTCTCTTGCTCTCTCTGTCTGTCTGTCTGTCTGTCTGTCTCTCTCTCTCTCAATATTTATCCACTCTATAGTAGGACTAACACATTGAGTAGCAAGGTTTTTTTCTACTAGTATTCCTATCTAACCAATTAAGTTAATTAATTATCACTCACTTGTATCAATCTTTTATCAACCAATTTTTTTCCCTATCCATCACCTCTCCCTTGATTTTAGGACAAAATCTGATGGACCTTGTTTAGACCAGCCAGTGTATAACTCAAGCCTACAAAGCCTTACTTATCGGATACTGCTTGTCCGTCCTGCTGTGGCTGCTGGGCTGGTTTTGGTGGTGATTTTTGTGACTGTAGCTCCATCCCTAGCTGAATGGCCATTTGGGAGGGTGAAGTGACTGGTGGCTGAGCTGATGGTGATGGATTAGGCTACAAAAAATAACATGGAATATTATGAATATTACAGTAGCCTCTTATGATTCATAGTTCAGGGAGAGCGTTTTCCATTGGTTAGTTACAATATTCGTCTTTCATGTTGAAGGTTTCTAATATAGACAGCTGCCTTTGTTGTTCTAACGATGTAACTTTTGAAGAATTTGTGCTGTAATGCTGTAAAAAATGCTTTAATAATAATAATAATAATAACAATCTTGATATAGCGCCTAATGCAGAGGCCTCTAGGCGCTTCACATAGAAAGGAGCAATATACAAAATATCAATACGACAAATACAAAAATCGATAAAATTCTAATGTTAAAACAACAATGATATACATCAATTATACACAATTTCATAATAACTTCAAATTTAAGTAGAAATTCAAACATATATATATTGTGACCAACAGATAGAAGAGAAAGACAACCCAGTTGCCTCCCATACTAAGAACATATGGGGATACACCTGAATCGTCAGCTGTGAGGATCTGTGTGTATGTACCCCACAGCGACATCGGTTAAGTCTTGATCTTTCCTGGATTCAGATGCCTCTAACCCTACCTAAACTGATGAAAACGACTATCCTAGGCAACCGGGTTGGATGAAGGTAGAGAATAAGAAAAAGAAAGGAAAAAAAAAATCACAAAATTATAATTAGTGATTGGACTGCATCAGAAACAGGATACGTATCAGGAGCCAAAATGTTGTGTAAATAGGAATGTCTTCAGACGTGACTTGAAAATAGTTGCTGACTGAGCTAAGCGGATACTGTTAGGGAG
>JAMKCH010087809.1:560-11719 GCA_023653785.1 Ophioderma brevispina | reverse complement strand
TTCCTAGACACGTAGTACAATTTGTGTTGCAATAGATCGAAGTCCATATTAGCGAAAATGTCAGTGGTTTAGTACTGACATCGTCTTTATGCTGTTGACAGTGGGAATATGCACAAGGTAAAATTACACTTCACAAAATATTTCCCATCCATGACATTGTTCCATTATACAGTTTGCTAGTTCCGATATTCCGTGTTGTTCATCCACTTCACATGGGCTATCGGAACCTCGTGCCACAGCGCATTGCTATTTCCGGGTTTCCACTGAATGTACATGCATGACCCCGAGCAGTAATTGGTTGGAATAGATCACACCACATGTATTATGCATGGTGTGACGTCGTAATTAACACGTCGTGCCTCGATTTGTTGGTGGTTTCAGAATTCTTTGACGTGTGTATCGCAATGGAGTAGCGGTTCCCGGCGGCAAACCTAGACTCCTTTATAAATTATTGTTGAGTGTCCGGTAAAAGTTTCTTCGTGGGGGGTGCACTTTTGAAAATATTATGCACAGTATGGCATCTAAAACTCCATGTTTATCTAAAACTAGCTAATTGACATCATTTAGAGCTGAAAACGGCATGAAAATCCGACATTCCTACGTTTTTTAGCGCAAAATTGGATTTTCGCCTATTTTCCGTGGAAAATGCCAATTTTGCCGACTCGCGGACTTGATGACGTCATTGTGACGCCATACTAGGTATGTTGGTACTTATTTTGATATCAATGGAAAGAGGAGGACCATAGCTATCCACTGGTATCAAAATCATAAGCATTGGGTGCTTTACAACAAATTCTCGGGGGGGGACCCCCCCGGTAAACCGTGTTACAAAAAAGGGCTTGGTAAGACGAGGGTTAAATGAGAAGTCCTGCACACTCCCGTTAGTGTATAAGGGGTTCCACGTGCCCCCCTCTGAAAACCACTTTGCTGGTGGAATTTTTACCAAATCTCTGGTCATTGATGGGGTATATCAACACGACACATTGGGGGGGGGGGTGGTCGTATTGACCATCCCCCCTCATCAAAATATTGGGGGGGATATATCTCATCCATCCCCCCGTGATTCACGCCTATGAAAATTTTAATCTAAAAATTGAGGATACTATGGCAGCGATTTTTCACTAATTGTGTTATCATAGTTATTGGCAAATCGTCGACACCTTTTCCATATACATGCACTTTGGACAAATTGCATATGATATGAATATCCCACAACCAAATGATGGACAATGGCCTGTCTGGGTAACTCAGATGTCTTATTAATTGTGACTTTTATCTTATCTTTTGATTTTGCAGTTTATCAGGAAGTCAATTCTTCGAAGATAAAATTATGGCAGTGGTGAAAAGTACTGGCGAAATCAAAGCCCTCCCGCCAATGCTCGTAACAGCTTCATGTGATATGGACCTAGCTTTCTTTCCTTTTGACACTCAATCCTGCCCTCTTAAGTTTGGTTCGTGGACATATGATAAATCTGTAATAGACTTACAACCTGAGAGCGAGGAAATGGGCACTTCAAATTACAGCCCCAATCCCGAATGGAATTTGAAAAATACATCTATGAAACTGAATCTAAATACCTACCCGTGTTGTGCAAATGAAGTATATCCAGACGTAACAGCGACTTTAGAAATAGAGCGCCGTTCTGCGCCTTATTCCGTCAAGCTTGTCATACCTTCTGTCCTGGCGGCGTTTCTTATTCTCTTTACATTCATCTTACCTTCATCTTCTGGGGAGAAGATTGTCTTCTGCTTGATCTTGCTGCTGACCTTGGTACTGCTTTTGGTGTATCTTCACGTATCTGTGCCTTCCAATACCGAATCTGTGCTAGGCGAGTTCCTGACCTTCGCTCTCTTCCTGGATTTCTTTGCTACCATTATTGCAGTGGTGTGCTATAATATCGCCGATGCCTTGTTGATGAGAGATAAATTTGGTGGACCAGAATCCGAGAAACATTGGCGAGCCCGAAAGGTGAGTTGATGTAGTAAATGTCGTACGGTTGGCCTATTCGAAATTTGCTACTGCTCAAAAAACACGATAGAAATACACAATATTCAAATTTGTATAAAATATTATATTTCCTTCTTCCCACGTCTAGAAGTGTAAAGTGGTCTTGCAAAAATAAATCGACATGTGAGTGCAACAATGTTGTATCTTCATTTTCATGATTTAACAGAAGCATGTTTCATTCAATAATGAGTTTTCGAGTTTACCTACGATGAAACATATTATGAATGTTATATTTCTCAATTAAGGTACCATAACTACACATACGATTTTACAGTTGAGTACACTCAACAGAAATTTCAATTTTCAGTGTAACAAAAACGTAATTCCACCAAATTAGACCTACAGACTGTCCCAATAAAAACTATACAATCAAACTAAAAATTATAAAAAAAAATATAAACTGTGCATTTTTGCCAGATATTTTGACTTTAATTGTTAGACAAGATCCTAAGCTAAATCCTCACTTTCAATCCATCCAATTTGATGGACCCTAAGCGGAGATATTGTCAGTTGAACACAAAGGATAAAATACCACTTGGGCCAGTTTCACCTGAAGGTTCAAGAAACTAAAAGTATAAGGCATGTAGCATCATTGTGGGATTAAACCCTTTTCAAACAAAAGAATATTGAACAGATCAGAGTGAATGTATTATCATGCATTGAACTAATCAATATATTATTTTTCAGTGAAAGCACCAGAAATTATTATGTTGTGGGTGAAATGAGGGACTCACTCTCAGGGGACAATAATCATGAAATTCATGGAAATTTGGGGAATTTGACTGCTGCAACTAATGCAACAGTCTACAAGTCTGTTGAGTGACAAATGTGTGTTCAACGCTCTAATGTGGAGGGACAATTTACCCTTCCCCTATTCCCCACTGCCTCCAAGATGCCAGGGAGGAATATAATGAAGAAATCAGTGTTCAACAAAGAGCAATAAAGGAAAGGATGGTTGGTGTTCAAAGGTCTCAGTTTACTTTCAACAAGGGTGTTTTTATGGTCCTACCTTCTGCTGAAACCTGGAGTAAAGCTGAGACAACAAGACTGTTTGGAATTGAATTTCCCAATGCTACATGTATTTATTAGCAATCGCGACATTATAAAGTTATAAATTATGTTATATCACAAGAAGCAGCACTTAATACCTACTTTTTATTTTAATTTTCAATAAAGACTGTCTTGAACGTGAATTTCAATGGCAACTTTGGTGATATCAGGATAGCCGAAACTGGCCCAACATGTGTTTCAACTGTCTCAGATAATTAGCCATAACTCCTGAATCAGACCCCCAAATTACACCAACTAAAAATCTCATGAAAGTTGGAACACTCCTAAACTCCAGTTGAGATGAACTGAAATTTTTGGCCAAAAAAATTAATCTTTGATTGTATAGGTTTTTTTGGGACAGTCTGTAATTAGCTTAATAATTTTGCAATAAATTACTTTTACTTGAAATATATGTTAAATTATGTGTATTCAATTTTACAACCCATACAAGTCATGAGTCGTAATGATATTTTTTGATATGTAAAAGGTTATTTCACCAAAATGCTCGTAAAATTTGGTAAGAAAATGAAAACGCACAGAAATATTTGGGAGATTTCTTTTACTTATACACCTTCTTAAAACAATCACCTTCCAAAAATAAAATAGTGCATCTACTTTGGTAGTTTCCCTACTATACTTTGTCTCATCTAAAGTTGAAGGTGACGTCATTATGCGTCTTTGCATTCCCACTAGCGTCTCGATCGTGCCGCCTTTATTCGCGTGCGTATCATGCTCTGATTCCAAGCATAGCGCGCGCGATTCATGGGTGCGCAACATAAAAGTCGCAGTGACGTCACCTTCAACTTAAGATGACACAAACTATAGTTACGACTTTGTTGCACTCACCGAAATTCAATTTTGAGTGCAACGAAGTTGTAACTACAGCTAATTAGGTCTTATTAGCCTAATAACTCTTATAAGCCTAATAAATTGAGATTGTGGATGGAAATATATCATTACTTACTGTATGTTTATTTTTGAATGTATACTTGAATGTATTGATTGATCAATAGATTGATTGATTGCTCGTGTTTCTTCCTCTCACTACAGAATAAGCTGAAGATTCTCCGCATCGTGGAGTTTGTCTTCTTCTTGCTGTTCCTTCTTATCTTCATCATTGGTACTGCAGTCATTCTCACACGAAGAGGTTGAGAGTGTTCCACGCATTCGCCATACTGTAGCCTATGAGAATAAGAGTAACATTTTCCAATTAACATGATGGAAAGGGGGTTAGTACATTTACTGCATCCGCTTTGCCTGCTCCCAGTCGAATTCAGCAGCCTTGACGGAATAAAGTACACGTAATACTGTACTTTATTCCGTCAAGGCTGCTGAATTCAACTGGGAGCAGAAAAAGTGGGGTCACAAAATGTACCAACCCATGGAAAGATGTTAATTTGTGCGGTTTATGTGGTGTGTGTGTGTACGTGCGTGCGTGTGTGCGGGCGGGCGCGTGTGTGTGTGCGCGTGCTTTGGAAAATAAATCCCCATAGGACCATAAGGCTTGTGTAAGTTCCACACAAGAAGGCCTCGTAAGTTTTTGTACCACTCAAGGAAGCATTGTACACGGGTACTTTGTTACACGTGCAAGAAACCAACGATCCTTAGGAGATGTGTGCGAGTGTGTGTGGGTGCTCGAACGCACGTGTAAGCCTATAATAGTTTGTTTTCTTTAGCCCAGCCATAACGCCTTTAGAAAACCGGGCTTATGCTTATGTAGATGCGGTGATGCAGTGAGCGCGCCCATGCCCAGCTGTGTTGGGAAATGTGACCGTATGAATTCAAAGTTCACTCGTATCGATCGATTCGGTCACATTCACATTTTTCTAAAGGTCGTAAGAATGTGAATGGAGATTGTTGTCCTGTCATCTCTCTCTTTCTGTAATTGAGTTTTAGAAAGAAAATGTTGAATAGAAGTGGATTTCACTCTTTTTACAATACCCCTGGGAGACTGAAAGTATGCAAATATCGATTTGCGAAAACCCATAAACGTCTGACGCGATTGCCTATTCGAACGCATGTCTATTCAAAATCACTCTCCTGTGACATTCTTCAATAGACAGGCGTAAGAATAGGCGTTCGCGTTGGATGTAAATGGGTTTCGCAATCTTGCTTTTATCTTTAATAGTCTGGCGTTGTAGCCAGGGGCGTGCACAGGATCATTTGAGTGGGGGAGGGTGACAAGAATAATTTCCTCCGAATGGACGGGGGAACGTGCCCCCTTTGTACACGCCACTGGTTGTAACCTTATACATGACGTACTGTACAAATTATGTAATAAGTTAAAGGTGGGTGACCCGATCGGCAACCTCTCCCCCAACTTTGTTGCAATAAAATGGAGATTTTGGCATCAGAAGAAGGTACATATTTTTTCTCATTACTGCTGTAAAATTTTAGGCCCAGGAAAGGTGTCGTTTTCATTTTATGAACAAAAACGTCTCCAAATATGGTATACAACACTTATTAAGACACACTACGTCATTAGGGCCAATTTAGTACACATATTTGCTATATCCAAACGGCTGGGCCATTTAAACGTGCAACGAGATATTTCATATGACAGGTGTCCCTAAAAAAATGTGAAAATTCTGATATTTTGCACTAATCTTTCCATCAAAAAATATCCCCATGTGAAAGAATTACGCAGAGAATCGTTTCTTTGATACCAAATTTTGAAATTTCTAATTTACTATAGGAGCAAATACTAAATTAGGCTTATGTTTTATATTGAAATTGAGCAAATCAAAATCGCCTTTTGTTTTAAATTTCAAAGCATTTTTGTAACTAAATGCGAGGTAAGAAATCTATTTTGGGTCTTATCTACGTGAAATCACTACATTATGACAAAATATATGGATGCCCCAAAATCTCTCGTTGCATCTTTAACTCAAAGTTTGTAATCAGATGTTTTTGGTGATATACTTTCACGTGAGGGAGAAAACGTCATATGAAAAATCAGACCATGATCGGGTCACCCACAGTATTTGAATAACTCAATGTGTAGGCATTCAGCACCCTACTAAACCTGTGTAATAGGTACGTCAACAGGTGCAAAACTTGTTGCTTCTTGGCCAAATTAAGATTGCATCTTAGTAAAAACATGCGTTGATGGTTGCACACCACCAAATAATTTGCCATTGGTTTATGTACAAAATGACCCTAATTGAAACGTAAATTGCTCATTAATGAAGCGACTCAGTCGCTTAAATTATGCATTACCTTGGACTGCTAGACCTCTGCATCCCATTCAGCAAGAAGAATCCATAAGTTGACCACGGATTTTTCGAGCTACTGAAGCATGAAGACAACGATGAGTTCCGATCCCCTCTGAAACTGTGACTTCTAGTAAAAATATTCCTATGGGGTGGGTGTAGAATTAGTACTGTAATTACTCAGTAGTAAGCCTCACACACTTTTTTGGCTTGATATTGTGCTGATTTGTATCTTTAAAATAATTTATAACAAAAATATGGCCCAGCATCGAAGTTGCAGTTTCTACTATTTTTCAATTTTAACTTAGACCTGTCACTTTTTTTACCTTTTCAAACACTTTTCGGCTATATTGTGCCACACCAGATCTATTTAGTGGTGTGAAATCTGATATATATTGAAATAGCATAGCTTGATCCATATGTCATGCAATTCTCGACTTCACCTATAATGTATATATCTTAGGGTAAATCAGCCAGTAGCATTCGGGGACCCTTTTTTTAACTACCTTGGATGTTGCCTATCGGAAGTACAGACTTTACCATGCGATTTAGAATTAAAAAAGAAAGAGTATTTTTTACCATTTTATGATTATAATAAAGCAATCAAGGAGTCCAGTTTGTTCGTGGTTTAAGCAGAATTTTAAGATTTGGTGTAAGAAAGTAGTTCCCGTAGAAACAACCTTATTCTGAGACACAAAAACAACCGTCCAAACAATCTAAACAATCTCAATCTCTGGCAACTTTCCAAATTACAATCAAAGAAGTTTTTTTTAATTCTTTCTCGAGTCTTGTTTACAGTTTATGGAATTGGAACATGGTATGTAACTATTAGCTATGTTAGAAAGAATAATATAACGAAAGAGATGACTTTTATATGTAATATTAGATAATTTATGTTATGTACTATACAAATAGTGTCGTGCAGGGCTGCCAAGAGCAATAGATCCCCTTACTTTAGAGAACTTTACATATCGTCACTATTTTGTACCAATAATGCACACATTATATTGCTCATTGTGTTTTGCTACTTTCTTTGGTCTTTTAATGTTTTCATTATTATTCATGAAAAATTGTTAAGAGGTAATACACCCTTAAAGAATATTTCAGTTCACATTTTAACAATTAGTTGCAAAACTCTTCTAGATATTGGACAAATATTACCTATGTGTGTGTGTGGGGTGTGTGTGTGTGTGTGTGTGTGTGTGTAAACATGATTGTTGTTGCTGAAAGTTATTTTATAGTATTGTACACGTAAGATTAGGAACCCGTTGCTAAAATATGGAATGTTTACACAAAGTTGCAGGATACCATATTAACAATGACTTTTAAACAAGTACAAGTTTGTTCTATATTTACACTTTTGTTTTAGTTACTATACATCATTTTTATTAACATTACTTATTAATTTCGTATCATGAAATAAATAAACGTTAATTATCTTTGATATATCTGTTTCATTCGATTTCATAACATTCTTACAATTACGTAATGGGGAAATGAACCTCCCTTTTTATAATTGAGGGACGGAAAGAAAGCAATGACATGCACTGCAAAATCTACAAACATCTGAATATTTAGTATTCCCATAAAGACCCTATATTTTTGGAAAATTTGAACACTGTCACCCAAATATCCCTATTTGTTTATTGGAAAATTTTGAAAATGTTCACCCTTTCACCCAAAGACCCCTACTTTTTTGATTTTTTTAAAAATTCCACCCAAAGACCCCTTTTTGAAAATTTAGCAAATTCGTCACTCAAAGTACTATTTATGGGCAATTTGCCTGTCTCGCATTCAAAGATCCCTATTTTTGCATGTCATCTCCCACCAAATAATCGCAGTCGACGGGTTGGGCGGTTCTAGGGTTGGGCGATTCTCGGGTTGGGCCATTCAGGGATGTTATGTTTAATCCCCTTTGCAGTGAATTGTTAGGCTGCCTGTTCACTGACTGACAAAGGGATGATGCTGCTCTTTGCAATTGATGTGATATTGATTTACTCTGTTTAGGGAAACGAAACAAAGTTTGCTGACTGCACCCATTGGTTTGCATGGTTTGTTTGGTCTTGTATTTATAAGTAAGACATAGACATGGCGAAACAAAGTGCACATAAACCAATTGCCGCCGTAAGCCCGTTTCGTTTTGTTTCACTGAAGATAAATAATGATTACAGTGGAGTCAATTCGTCAGCTTTAACGGTTTTAGACTAAGAAAACATTGCTTTATAACATTATAAAAAATAAGCACTTTTTCGTGAAGATTTTACTTCATGTGTTAAACCAATGACGGCGTCTTAATTTGGAAATTCTTGGTCGCCACCGCCTGGTGCTACATTATAATGCCTCAATGCCTTGCTTTCGAAAGCACGTGTTTGCTTAGCCGTAAAAATGAAAGCAACGCGTTTCCAAAAGCTTTATTTCTACTGAGCAAAGGGTCATGGTGAAATCTCATAAAATCAGGGAGAAGTGTTAAATCTGTGAACAGAAGTGAAGGGGGAAAGCGGTTTTTTAGCCGAAAATTAAAATCTCCACTTCGCCTTCAAAAGCAACGTAGCGAATATTCATATCACACTGCCCCATAGGCCACTATGTTGTAATTTCTGTTCTCAACTTGCTTGTGGTTAAGTCGGTGGACGAGGCTGTGGATCATAAAATGCCCGGCTTAGGGCAAAGTGTAGTTGGACCACCTTTCAATATCAGCTCAATCCACACTATCATGAATGCCCGATGTTGAATTTCGCGAGGAAAGACTCATTTTAGTGAGGAAGATTGGGGGTTTGATAATAATGCCTTAAAAACTTTAATTTTGTGCCCGGTACCGTCACTTCTCGTACTGTCGAGTACCCATGCTCGTTCGTAGGATCGCGAAAAAAGGTGTTTTCCTCGATGAATTTCGCGAATTTTATTTTTCGCGAAATAAAAAAAAAGGTACTTTTTTTTCATTTGGAAAGTTCGCGAAAATTTGAAAAGGGGTAGTAGGGTGATCGCACCGTCGCAGAAAACCCCGTATTAATAGTTATATTTTTGTCCGTGATTTTCGGAATTGATTCCATCAACAAAGTATCAATCATCAGATCTTAAGTTAACGACATATACTGATATAATTTGCTCATTTTGCTATTTGTGTTTCGTTAACTGTATTTACCACAGTTCGTGTTTTCTTTGAAAAGGGTGGTAAATTAAAAATCATTCATGATTTCGCGAAAAAAGGGGGTATATTTTTGCCCTAAAATTCGCGATTTTGCACAAAAAAGGGGTGTTTTTTTAAACCAAAAAATGCGAAAAGGGGGGTGTTTTCAATTCCTACGAACGAGCATGGGTATTTTGTGTCTTTGATACCCGGGCTTTGATAGCGAAAGTGAAAAGTTTTCTCCCTCCAATGTGAATTCAAGCACGCCGCTGACGAAGTTTATGCACATGATCTCAGTCATAGCACGATCAGTCATGCATAATGCATCTGGCCCACGCATTTTGTCTTTTACATAGGCCGCTTGCATTAAAACAGGGTAGCCTATAGTAAAAATGAAAACGATAAATACAAAGTGAAAAAATGAAAAAGGACCAAACAAAAGTCGCCACCACTGTGAAGATGAATCATGTTAGTGATCTTAGTCTGACAACCGAGTCTGGGCTTACCTTCGAGGCCTTCCCGCATATGGTGCCTGTTAACTGGCTGCGTGCACGTTGCAATTTGTGAAGCAGCAGCCAGCATTGCGACACAGTGTCTTCGCTGGCTCCCGTCGGACCTTGAGTTTGTACGGCGAAGAAACTGCTGGAGCCGGTGCTGGAGACGCATGGCCGGGGGAGGGGGGGGGTAGGACACGATCTGCTCGATTTTGGCATTTCCAAACGGTAATTGCAAAACCTCCTCTTAAAGGTGCTTGTTCCGATCGTCTTTGGGACCCTCTGATTTAACCGATTTTGATATCAGATGAAAGGCCATATTTTTCTCATTGTCGTCCTGAAATTTCAGCTCTCAAATCCATTTCTTTCTCAAGATATAGATAAAAAAACTACCGTTTTAGTGGTTAACCATCAATATAGCAGTGAATATAGCGTTGCACTATGCATTTATCGCGTCTGGCATCAAAACCGCAATTTTGTTTCCCACGGTACTTGATGGTCGGTGTGTACAGGTGTCAGGCTCTCATATCAAATAGAGAACCCGATAGACAAAAATCGGAACAAGCACCTTTAACCTTAGTTCAATACATCTTAGTAATATCATGATAATTTTGGAATAAATTATGGACTTCAAAATCCGTCGGGGTTAGTGGATTAACCCCGCCCGCTGCAAAACAGTTTAATTTCCAATAACGGTCATTTATATTAAATATTTGTGACCAGTTATAGACCTTAGTCGAGCTCCGTTCGATACGCGTAATAGCGCCCTCCTACCGTTAAGTCTTTGAAAAGACTAGCACTCGGGTCGCGCCGGATGATGATGCCGATTTGAATTCACTGTTGCTGTTAGGATAGCATATCCTACCTCCTGTGTATGGCGGCGACCAGAGCTAGTGAGTGAAGAACACTGATCTCTACACACTGGATAGGCTATCGCCGCTCGAACGTGAGGAAACCGGAAATTGCACGGCGGCCCTTTTGCTCTACCCAAGAACCCGATAGTGCACGTACAAAGGAATAGGGAAACTACGAAAAAGGGACAGAATTAGGCGATTAATTGCGCGTATGTCAAGGTTTGTCAATTATTGGTTTGATTTTCGAGTATGGGCGGGTATGTTCGAACAAAATATGATTCAAAAAATTTTTAAAAGTCTTTAAAATGCCATATTTCAGGTTTTCAGCTCACAGACACAATAATTCATGCAGTAAGTGCTTTGACTACTAGTATTCACAGATATATTAGATATTATTAATCCTCCTTCAAGATT
>JAMKCH010087805.1:809-13312 GCA_023653785.1 Ophioderma brevispina | reverse complement strand
GCTCATCTAGTGAGAAGGATGTTGAAAGTGACCCGTCCACGCCGGGGGCTCGACGAAGTTTGGTGATCTCTTTTTTGACAGAGCGAGTGTGATCCTTATCAATGTTCTTGAAACTACCATTTGCGAGGAGCAATTGAGGGTCCATCAGAAACATCTTCATGTATTTAGACCTAAAATGTACTGTGAATTGTTTTCATGATAGGAGTTTTTGTCTCGTCCGAATGTGTTCTTGTAGGCTCTATTTCTTTATATTTTAAAGGTGCAACGAGAGATTTTGAGGAACCCAAATGTTGTGTCATAATAGTAATTTCACATAGATTAGACACTCAATAGATTTCTAACCTTGTATTTGGCTACAGAAATGACTTAACCGAGAGAAAAAAGTGATTTTGATTTGCTTAAATTTCAATCTAAAACATAGGCTCAATTTTGTATTTGCTCCTTCGAAATTAGAAATTTCACAATTTTTGTACCAAAGAAAAACATTTCTCAGCTTAATCCTTTTAGATCCATGGGGATATTTTTGATGGAAAGCTTTACATCAGGGCAAAAATCGGTACTTTCGATTTTTTTAGGGACACCTGATATGTGAAATATCTCGTTGCACCTTTAATGGACCACCTAGCTGATGGCAGATTGATGCCCATCCTTCATTCAATTCCTCGCCCATTAGGTATACCAGCGAAATTATTCTCTCCGTCCTGTGAAGATGGAAACCCAACCTGTGACTCTCTGATATCAAAGTCGAGTTCACAGTGTATTGGCCTAGAGAGAACTCTGATCCCTCGTCAGATCTATGCCACTAACAAATGTATATACTTTGTGACAATGAGTACAATTTTGGTTGAGGTTTTCTTCATGTGTGTGTATATGTGTGTGTGTGTGCGCGCACACCATTTTGGTGAGTTTCTGCCAGTTACTCTCATTTGAACAGGATAGATCCAATTGTAGGTCACCTTCAGTGGTAAAGGTCATTTGGGGTCACATTGTAAAATAGGCAAAAATGTATAAATACATTGCTCATTAGAAAACTTTAAGCCTACCTTGAGAAAGAAATGGATTCTAAGGCAGGAGTTTCCGTAACCTGACCCATCTGACACACTTTTTTCTGACACACTAATGAATTTGGAAACCTTAACGGAATAAAACTGTGCTTTATTCCGTGAAGGGTTTCCGAATTCATAAGTGTGTTAGATGGGTCAGGTTTTACGGAAACTTCCTTCAGGACGACAATGAGAGAAATACGGCCTTTCATCTGATATTACTTACGGGTAAATTGGGGTCCCAGAGGCATTTGGAACAAACACCTTTAAGATGTTTGAAAATAAAAGGATTATTCATGAAATAATTATATAATATTGGGTCATGCCTAGACACAAACATTTCTGACTTCATTTTGCTTTATGAAAGTTCATCATGATCTTCACATTTTATCTGTCAGTACATCAGGCAATCAAATTTGGAGGGGAAAATGCCCAAATATTTTACCACCCAAAATCTGGGAATGTATGTCAACATATGTAGCATGTGGCTGCTGTTTATCAGAAATTACAATTTCAATTCAGAAAATAAATTTTTTAATCATTTTCAGGATTTAAATTTTCCACGTCCAACATTTTCAAATTAACAAGGATTCTATGAAAATCTAATTTTCAGAAACTTTGGGCTCATTAATGATGAAGGATACTCTCAACCCAGCTGCAGCATGAATATAAAATGTCGACAGTTAGCAATACAGGAAATCAAAATTTTTAATCATTTCTGGAGAGTTAAAATGTCAAAGTACTATATTGTACATGGAATGTGGAAGGATAACATGCAGACGATATATTCATTCCTAATGCACAAAAATCTCGTGATGACTCCTGTTAATTTTGCTTATAAATTGGCATGAGAAGTTGTTGTTTTCACTCACAAAGTGTGACAAACACGAAATACATACATGTAGTGAATAAAAAAAATTGTGCATGAAAAAATACAAAATTTAACCCTGCCCTTTTTACTCCACTGTGACGCAGTTGATGTTTTCATAATCTGCTAATTTTCGGCTTTCTATGCTGAAAAAATGAAGGAATTTGTTGGAGAAATGAGGTAGATATGAACGATTTTCACGGCTGATACATTTTACCCCATTTCAATAGGATTTAGGGCCCTTGCCTAAATTCCCATACACAGGAGAGAGGCAGGAGTCCCTGCTTCCTCCTCAGTCTGCAATTCCTTTGTTCAGGGCATGGGTCATCCACTTGAAACACAATTAAACCACTTGAAAGGCATGGGTGATTGTTTATTGACCCAGCCCTCCTGGGTAAAATCTGGGAGCGCTCCCTCCTGTGGGAGTCCTGCCTATCTCTTGCCTGCCTCCTGTGTCTACAATTTAGGCAAGAGCCCTTACACAGTTGTGCAACTTTGTCAGTTGTATTATTTTGTCTGAATATGATGACAGAAAAATGGATCCGCCATGGAAATCTTTCATATCTACCTCATTTTTTCACCAAATTCCTTCATTTTTTCAGCATAGAAAGTTGACAATATGCAGATTAGGAAAATATCAACTGGGTCACAGTTGAGTAAACAGGTTAGGGTCAAATTTGTGTTTTTTCATGGACATTTTTTTTTATTCACTCTGTACTTGTTTCATAAAAATGTATAAGGACTTTCCAAATGCGATGATACGAAAACAAAGTTATTTTCTCAGAGACCGATGGTCGCACGTTCCTGAAACATGGTGGGTGGGTGCCCCTTGACCTTCTGAAGAATGAGTTTGTATTGGTTAGCGGATCAAAGGTCAACAGGGGTCATTCAAGGTCAAAGGTCAAATGGGATAAACATTGGTGTATGAACATGAAACTTGGGTAGACGTTTCATATAGAAGTCCCATGGATGCAAATGAGCTGTTACAATTGATTTCGTCATGCACAGTATGACGTTGTGCAGTATTGCTTGACGGAATGAATGGCAGTACCTCATTTGCATCCATGGGACTTCTATATGAAACGTCTACCGAAACTTGGAGGGTGGGATGGATTGTTGATGGTGGGTTCCCCTTGACCCTCCGAAGACCAAGTTTGTATTGGTTAGTGGATCAAATGTCATCAGGGGTCGAAGGAGGTTAAATGGGGTAAACATTGGTGTATGGACATGAAACTTGGAGAGTGGGGTCGATTGTTGATGCCAAAAATTTTGAAGGTCGCGACATGGTCATTAGAGGACATTCAAGGTCAAAGGAGGTCAAATAGGGTAAACATTTGTGTTGGGGTCGATTGTTAATGCCGGAAATTTTAAAGGTCACAACAAGATCATCATTATAAGTAATACTTTTTTATGCACCTTGAATCTGGTTACGCTGTTTTGGGAAAATCAGCTTAAAATAGAACATCTTTGGTTATAAGTCAGTTGCTTTTGAGATGGCCTCCGGTCATTTAAGCCATCTGAAAAACCAAAGGGACATTTTGTGATCACAGTTTTATTGCTCTCCCAACTTATAATTAGGTAAAAAAAACAAGTTTGTCTCAAAAGAAATGTGAAAAATGCAAATGCGAAATGTGCTTTTTTAAAAAAGAAAAATGCTAATGCAAAATGCGGGATTTAAAAAGTACAATTATTGCATTTTTTACCCACTTTTTGGCCGAATTTTAAGTTTTTCTGAAAATTGCCCCCCCCCCCAAAAAAAAATTAAAGTGAGCAACCTTAGAAAGAAAATGTGCTAAAAGACCAATTTGGGAAGAGCAGGTATTTTCAATGCCAGTTTGCTTCCAGTGTGTATTGTTCAATGTTTAGGTTTGTTGAAATAAATTCAAAGAAAGAAAACAAAATGTTGTTCTTGTTCCTTTCCTTGTTGTTTGAATGCTGTTTCTTCTCCGATCACTCTTGTATATCCAAATGTCTTTTGCCGTTTAAATCAAATTACGAATTGTTTAAAATACCATAGCTTTGGATGTGAAAAAAAAATGAGATCGACCTACCGACCCTCCAAATTTTCGACCATTAGGCCTAAGGGCAAACAAACATTTTTCTTTGCCTTAGGTGCAGATTTGATCTACTCTAGAAGAAATTTGGGAAAGACTTCCATATGTACCCCCCTCGTATATATTTACATGATACAAAATTTATTTTAATTTTGGCCTTGTTTGATCAAAAACGGAATAAACAGCTAAAATAATAACATTTTATGTTGCATATGGAAGTCTTGCCGAAATTTGTTACCGGTATTTTGAAATTTCTCTCCATAAATAGAAATTACAAAATAGTAGCTTGTCAGGTATCGTAATATGAACAATTATCTCATAACATGAAAGTGCACTATCAAATTCAACTGACTAATTTAAAATTTAGGAAATAACTTTTTTCTCAAGAATATCTAGAGAACCATAAACAAAGGCTGCTGTGGCTAGAGAGCCCATTAACCCTAACCTGCACGAGAATCAATGAGATGCAATTACCCGTCAATACCGGTCGGAAATTGATTCTCATTGCTTCTTGGACTTTAACAACTATTTGCTTTTGCGAAAATGACTCTCATTGCATCTCGGACCGTTTCCCCGCAGGAGGTGAATGATTCTCATTGCATCTCGGACCGTTTCCCCGCAGGAGGTGAATGATTCTCATTGCATTTCGGACCGTTTCCCCACAGGAGACGAATGATTCTCATTGCATCTCGGACCGTTTCCCTGCAGAAGGTGAATGATTCTCATTGATTCTCGGCCGCTAACGACTTTACGCCACTTACTCCTGTGCCGGGAAAACGTCCGAGAATCAATGAAAAGCAAAATTTGTTTCTCATTGATTCTCGTACGTCAAAAATTAAAAAAAAATTCTCATTGATTCTCGGACGATATTCGGGGAAACCCCCGGTGACGTGTTAGGGTTAATGGGATCATGTGACATGTCTCCATTGACCATTAGGCAAGAGTGCCATATGTACCCCCTGCGAAGTGCTCCATGTAACAAATTATCTTTTTAATTTTTGGTATTAGGGTTGGGTATTTGTTAGTGTCAGGCTATAAATTACAAAATAATTTGTTTCCTGTAGATTTTTAAAGGGGAGGATGGGGTGGACGGACATATTGAACTCTTTGTATATCTCCAAACTTGAAAAAAAATGCCTTCCCCCTTGATTTTATGAAATTTCTCCATTTTAAAAGTTCATGTTCCCCCTTTCCTTGATGAAAATTTCCATATTCTCCCCTTGATCCCAAAATGTTTTTGTGTTCCCCCTCAAATCCTCCAGCCCTATGACATAAACGATAACCCCTCCCTTATCAACGATGCACCAACACCCTAAAATGGCTTTGATTTCCTAAGAGGCTAAAAGCCTGCTGTCTAATGAACAGACTTGGCTAGACTGTATGATGATGTTAAAATAGCCATCATTATATTATTGTTATCAAATGAAATAGCCAACTTCTTTAGTTACACTCTGAGGGTGTTTTGAGTCAATCCCACAATGCACCAGTTTTAGGAAATTTCACCTCAATGGGGTCATGTGATCACATAAAAATCATATTCTTAACACATAAAAACCCTGATTTTAGCCCACAAAGCATTAGTACTTAGGGAATTTTTTGCATGATTATAAAATGTCTAGTGGTTCTTCAACTTTTGGAACACTTTTTATCCCTAAGTACTGACATGTGTTTAGTACAGTACATTATAGGCACATTGCTATGCATCATGGGATTGATTCTAAACACCCTCTGGTTATACACTCAGTTGGCATATCACATTCAGCTATTTTGTGTTATGAGCTGTCAGAATTAGCTCAGACTCAGTCGTTTAATCCTGTGAGATTTTGTGGCCTTTTCCCTCTAGTTTTAATTTCTATGTGATTAATTTGTCATGCTTTGATGATGATGTAGAGCATGCTCTTTTTAATTGTGATGTTTTGTTTCCTTTGTCTATAAAGTGTATAGTCACAATAAATAATTTTTCATGTTTTAAAATTTACAGGTTTTTGTGTTTTCACGTAGGGATTACTGTAGTATAGTTTGTGTTTGTCTGTGCGTGTCCGTGTGTCTGTTTCTGTGTGTTTGTGTGTATGTTATGTCTATGTGGTGAAGATGTTAACCCTCCACCCACTGGACTATTACTCTTTCACCCATTTATCAATTAACTTCATAATTGGTCAGAAGAACCACTGACCCAAGACTCATATGGATGTGCAGATTGACCTCTGATGACCAATGTGACCTTTGACCCCATTTACAAACCTGAGGACAGACGTCATGCAGGAACACTGTATTTTTGGTACTAGAAATGTGCGAAAATTAAAGGCACTATCATCAGTGATTTGCTAAATCAGATTTTTGCATGTTTGCAACAAGGATAGGTATCCTAACATACCCTACAAATGGCAAGAGCAAATGCGACGTAATAAGGACAAAATCAGATATTTTAGTCATAACTGTCCGTTCGGACACTTATTACTATACGTAATTGAATGGAGACACAAATCTTTGAACACTGCTGTTTTCTTCCTTTTCTGTCGATTTTTCAGTTGGAAAAAATAACTTACGAGAATTCTACAGACTTATCCTTCACTTTTAAAGGTGCATTTCGTGATTTCACCACCTTCTGTTTTATTTATTGATCACCAGATATCCTTGAGAAAAGCTTATTCTCAAAATTTGAGCTGATCCCAATCTTGCGGTTTTGTGTTATGAGCAATTGCTCGTTTCACACGGTCCCATAGGCTATAGTGCTGTAATTTACAAAATTGCAAATTTCTTACAGATGCGACCGAATTTGCACGTAAGATTGGGCACACATGGATTACTAAGGCTAACGGTTCAGATGATATAAAAATCTCATTTTTTATGTAAGTCGGGGGGACGAGGCTGTGGATCACGAAATGCCCCTTTAAGCTATTTCTGCCAATTTTGAATATTTTGAGTCTTTTGGGTAGATCACTGATAGTGTCTTTAATGCAGGGTGAACATTCCCAAGTTTGTAAATTTGGAAATACAGTACAGTAGTGTGATACAAGCATTTGTTCATAACATCAAAGCACAAGCTTTTCTCAACGATAGGTAGTGAACCATAAATAAAACAGAAGGTGCTAGAATCACAAAAATGCACCTTTGGTGGCATTTTGAATAGCGCCACCAAAATGCTTATTTATGCTAATTAGCATAAAATGCCATGGTCAATTTGAATTTTTTTCCTCCAAAATATGCGCACTGATAATAAGGCAATTACATAAAATTTTGGGCAAAATAATTTAGAGTTAAAACGTGGCTTGCGAAAACAAAATGTTGAACCCCCTCTTATACCTCTCTGTGAATGTTTAACCCAATTTCTTTTTTTTTCATTGGTAGGCTTTCACAGGTTCTCAAAGACGTCGATGAAATCTTCAAGAACCGCACGGTTGTGGTAGACCTTGAGATGTTGTTAATAGAACTCAGCGATATTCAGCACAGACTTCCTCTATTACAGGATTTACGCCAGGGTGTGGTCACCACCATACCAGGTAGGCTATTATTTAAAGGGAGATGACTCCATTTAACTATCCTCCTTGCTTGAAAATCAATAGGGGGATTTTGCGAGAACGCTCAAGTCTGTGTGTGTGTGTATATGGGTGTATGCGTGTTCCAGTTTGGTTAGGTTTTCGTTTTTCAGGTGTTCTTCGAAAAGTTCAAGTCCGATTCAAACCAGATGGGGCTAGGGGTTTCTTCATATGTGGATGATATCAAAGGTAATGGACCAAGGTCAAAGGTCATTTGAGGTCATGTTCCAGACTGCCATCTTGCCAGGGCGATAACGCAAGTTTACCTGCAGTATTTTTGTATGTGTTCATCTTGATTGAATTGGTATTAACCTTGGTACCCCATCTGTAAATTTCTTATCAGTATTTCAATCTGTTTTGATGTGAGAGCTTATGATGTGATTTTCTAAGTCCTGTCAAATACTGTGAAAAACTACTATTGGTCAAACAAATTCATCACCTTTTTGTTCATGACATCCAAACTTAACATCTATCAGCCTTAAAATTTCACAGGGTAAAGGATAAAAATAGTAGCTTTTGTCAGATACCAATATTTTGACCTCTTCCGGTTAAATCTCGGATGAGGCTATTAGCAATTAAAGGGCCATGGCCCGATCGCTAATAGCCTCGTCCCCAGAACCCCAGATTTTACCGGAAGTGGTCAAAATTTTGGTATCAAAAGAAAGTTGCTATTTTTCTCATTTAGCCTGTGAAATCTTAAGGCTAAAGGATGTTTGGTTTGGAAGTTGGAAGCGAAAATGTCCTCCATTTTGGTCGACCAATATTAATTTTACACAGTACTCTATGGGGATTACAAAATCACGTTTTTAGCTCTCACATTAAAACGGATTGAAATATCCTTGCGAAACTTTACAGATGGGCTTTTGGGGTGAAGGCCATTCTATCAAGATGAAAAATTCATACACATAAATCGGGCCATCCTCCTTTAAACAGTAAATTTTTGGTTGATTGGAAGTAGCATACAAGATAATGTTCTTGGAATGTTTCTGAAAAAAAAGGTTTAAGGCTATCTCTTTAAAGAGACACTGGCACATTTGAAACATTTAATAGTGCGCCCTCAAGATTTTTCAAAATTGATATTTTTGCATGGTTGTAAAGCTTTTTTAGCCCTCAATAAAACGATTAAGACCAAATCAGCGTCCTTATGGGAAAACAGAACGATTTTATAATTAATGTCGCCTGCGACATTAATTCAGCAGACGATGGAAATGGCGTTTAACACAAAAAAATGCACGCCGTATGCATGTTTCCCACGGCATGCACCCTGTTTGACCGGTCTGTGACCTTTGTGGTTTTAATATCAATGACTACAAGTCTATGATATTCATGTAATATACATATTTGTTGATTAAAGTTATGGAAAACTTAAAAGTTAGCCTACAAATTACCTGGATATCTTTAACCTCTTATTAACGTCCGTATCTGTTTTTGAGTATGTTATTTTTATGTGTAAAATGTATCTTTATTCTTCCAATGGCCTAGACTATCATTTGAGAGCAAATTGAAGAAATGTCATATTTTGTGAAAATGTGCCAGTGCCGCTTTAACACAAAGTTGTAAAATTTATATAATCATCAACAGCTTGTGTTTTTTTAACACACCAATCAAATGACATAGACCACTGGACTCGTGATGTCAGTGTCCGGCAGTGTACCCGCCATATCTATTGTTCAATGCCCGGCATGCATGCACATCATATTTTGTTGAGCACCCGTACTTCTACAATGTGGTCCGAAATAGACCTCGCAATAATCTTGTTTTGAATAAGTGCAGAGGTCATTTCTTGATCTCCCAGAAGGTGTTTTGAATCAATTCCACAATGCATTGCAATGTGCCTATACTGTACTGTACTAAACACCTGTTAGTACTTAGAGATAAAAAGTGTTCAAAAATTCAAGAACCACAAGACATTTCATGAACTTGCATAAAAGTACCTAAGCACTAGCACCTTGTTGGCTAAAATGAGTGTAAAAGTCAGGGTTTTTATGTGTTAATAATAAGATTTTTGTGGGATCACATGACCTTGTTGAGGTGAAATTTCCCAAAACTGGTGCATTGTGGGATTGACTCAATACACCCTCTGGTGATCCCCCCAAGCATTTTACTATACTAGTCCCTGTGTGTTGTTATTATAACTATTATTGCCCACTGCAGTTGAATTGGCTCTATGATACTGATAATAAATGTACCACGCTTGAATTAGTATTTCAATCTCTTGGACTTTATAATGCTTATTTACCAACAGGGCATTAATTTACAGACAAGTGTCATATTTCACCATTAAATTCTGGTGTGGGGGTGTCCTCTCCTCTAGCAACCTGTTTGATACGTGCATAGACTGCACCTCCATCCTAAAAACAATGATGATAAATTCATAATTATAGACGGTTAAACATGAGCTGTACAAAGGTTGAGAGATATGCACAGTTCTGGGTTGTTGCCAATAACGATCAGGCAATTGTTATCAATAAGGATGTTATTAACGTGTATAATGACAATGATAATAGCAGTTGAGAACAATGCTACTGTATGGTTACCATTAAATATAGTTTCCATGATATTAAAGGAATTAGAGAAAATGTTAACACTTAAAGGTGCAACGAGAGATTTCAAATAACAGGTGTCCCGAAAAAACATGAAAATTCTTATTTTGACACTGGTTTAAAGTTTTCTATAAAAAATATCCCAAGCTGTAAGGATTAAGCTGAGAACTCTTTCGTTGGTACCAAAAGTGTGAAATTTATAATTTCCTATAGGAGCAAATACAAATTCAGCCTATGTTTTAGATATACGCATATATACAAATCACCTTTTATTTTCATTTTAAGTCATTTCGGTAGCCAAATAAATGGTAGGGAATCTATTGCATGTCTATTCTATATGAAATCACTACATATCACAGAAAATATGGATGACTTGAAATCTCTCATTGCACCTTTAAAGGAATTAGAGAAAAATGTTTACACTTAAGTGTATATAAGGTCTTGCGCACTCCCGTAGTGTATAAGGTAGAAAAGCTATGGGAAAACACTTTGTCGGTGGAATTACCAAAACTCTGATCATTGATGGGTTACATCAACACGACCACATAAAAAAATGGAAATCGGTTGTATCAATTTAAAATGCTGGTCCCAAAACCAATTTTTACAACGTGCACCAAATTCCCTCGCCAGAAAATGAAAAACCACTTTTCCGAAGGCCTTTTCCGTAAAATTTGGCTCATAGTAGGAGAACATAAACACATTTACATTGCTGAAAGAAAAATTAAAAATAATTACTCCAGTAGGATTTAAGGGGGGGGGGGAATTTTGAATAGCATCACAAAAATGCAAAATGCTGAATTATGCTAATTAGAATAATAACACCAATTTTAATTTTAGACTATTGCTTATTTACCAACAGGGGCAGGTTACCTCATATTACTCCTCTCTACACAGGTGTATAAATGAGTACTGGCATTATTCAATGTTGGGAAGGTAACAGATTCGCTGTAGAGGAGGTATAGCGATCCCCTACAGCAACATTATATGGTGGAGTCTGGCCCAATCACTTTGCAAGAGAGATGGGCACTCCGTTCTTGCGTACACAGGTCCGTTCCTTTTTTAGGTCAAAGGAGGTCAAATGGGATAAAAATTGGTGTATGGACATGAAACTTGAAGGGTGGGGTTGATTGTTGATGCCAAAAATCTTGAAGGTCATGACAAGGTCATCAGGGGTCATTCAAGGTCAAAGGAACCGCAAAACCCCGAGAACCATGAAACCCAGGTAATCGCCTAGTGTATTATAATGAGCAAATCATAGGTATGCGTACTATAAGAATGGTGGTATGGTTTACATAGATAGAAGCAGTACTAGTGAGACCAATTTATTTGTCCCACAGTTCATGAGGGGGTCTTTTTATTTTTCCTCACCCTTTTTTTAGAAATCACCATCTTTATAAAAATTTAAACCTCGATCCTTTTTGCTGGTGCAAATATTATGAGTGACACTGGTCAATTTTTGCAATAAAGTAGTAGTAATTTAGTAATTCCAAAGTTTTAAATCCAGTTTTGTCCCCGCTAACAGGGGTGGCTGGATTCACCTCGCACTCGGATTTAGTAGAGCAAAATGTGCAATAAATTGAAAAAGTTTATACTTCACAAGGTAATGTACATAGTTGTACAAAATTATAATTGATACAGAAGATGAATTTAGAGGTCATACTATACTAAATGAGTAAATGGGCGCTCATCTTCATGTTTCACTAATATGTCTTGGACTCAGTTTGCAGTCCCTATAGTATTATCATACTAACATATGGACTATAATAGATTCACGCTGATGGGGCAGGCGGGAAAAAGTTTTGGACCTGTCAAATGCATGTAATAGGGCTGTGACTTGCGCCAGCGTTTAATCCAATTACAAATTGATTTTGTGGGGGTGAAAAAAACAGCCAATTTGCAAAGAAGTAGATCTATTATACCAACTGCACAACATAAAGAAAAACAGACAGGCCACTAATCACCTGTTCAAATCTTGGATGGACATGTCTGATGCCATTCAATGGCATTCAATTCCACCTGCCGGCCACACAGCTAACACTAATATGGTATGCATTTTGTTTGTAGTTTTGTCTCGAATTTTGCTTGGCACCATATATTCTTTGGTCATAGAACAGACATATTGCTTGATTTGGACTTTGTATTATTCGAAATAAAACTCTGTCCCTGCCCCTCCATTAATCTTAATCCCCCTGACAGAATAACGGATAGCCTACTATCAGCACGAATCTACTATAATACCACATGCATTGCCCATAGACTTCTTCAGTGGAAGTCAGAGGATGTTGTTTTGGTTTTGATTTCATTAGAAACACATTCGGTTGAAACAAAATCACTGCTGAACACTAAGTTTGAATTCAGTTTTAAAATTAAAGGTACAATCTTACTTGTTACTTGTTAGCATTTTCTTACAAAATTCCCGTAGCGTTACATAACCGTGTGACCGGGGGGGGGGGGGCCCT
>JAMKCH010087800.1:33285-54888 GCA_023653785.1 Ophioderma brevispina | reverse complement strand
CTATGACGTAATATTGTTAAAACTGATATGTTTGAACTTGTTCATGATTTGAAGAAATGACATATGTAGCTACACACTGATACCAAACCAGATGATGTTTGTCGCCTTAATTACGAAAAAACAGTCGTGAACGTAGATGAGGGAAAATCGACGTCTGCTTAATCAATATTGGGGGAGAGGATCCATGGACACCCTAAGTAATGATCTATTAACGGGTATTTTGTATAAAGGACAATACAAATCTTAAATATTATTTACGGTATAGACGTCTTAGACGTGCTAGACAACGCATTTTGCATGTGAACTTGTGGAAGTATTAGGAGCGCGATATATGCATAGACGTGTAGACACCCACTTCTCATGCTCGTACGATTTGTCATTAGAGACAAGTGTTATACTATCCAAACGTGAATGTCTTTGATTTCGTACAAGGTATAGTCGACTGACTGGATTCTACTCCACCTCGGTTGACGGTGGTTTATGCCAACGATTATAAATTAGTGGTTGAGTAATAGCTGATCATTTAAAGATACTATCAGTGATTTACCCGAAGAGTCAAAAATATTTAACTTTTTAGTGCTGCGGCATCAGCGTTTAAAAAACGGGGCCCTTTTGAGATTTCTACACCAGTGCCGGAATAATAACATTGCAATCAAAGCTAAAACTGATCGTTGGGTTGTAGTCATGAAAATACGGGATGACAAAATAAAAGTGGTGCCAATTTGCATAAACCGACATTTCCCAAAGGTGCCATTTTATAAAAAAACCTGGTAATAGCACTACTATATGTTGACTTAGTGCCGGAAGTATGCTTCTGGTCAAGAGGTACAGTATCAATTGCCAGATGGTCTGAGTCAAGAAAATGAATATAATGGCTATTTTGTTCAAGATGGCCGACATCTCGAAGAATGGTTCTTCACCCCCCCCCCCCCCCCCCCCCCCCAACGGCAACGGATGTTCCTGGAAGAACCATTTCAAGGAGCACTGTCCAATGAAAAGATAAAATTAGTTGATCCTAATACATAGCAGAACATAAGACGTATCCCGTAGAGCTATGTACTTACGCCCGTCTCACACTCACAACGGTGATATGTGTTGTTCGAAGGACGTAGTATTATCATATTTCAGGTGATAGTTTACAGGGTATCGCTCCCATTAAAATTGTACAGAGATAAGTTTGTTGTTTGCCTTTTCCATTGTCCTAGCAACAGTAAAGGCACCTTTCAAGAGGCATAAGTATGATTCAGTGTGTGATTGGTAAGCCATGCACAGTGTGAAAACAACTGTTCTTTGAGAAAGTAGTGTACTATGTAAATCGCATTAGAGAGACGATGCGTCAGTCTTTTCTTATTCAAACTGTACTTATCTCTAGACTGGTTTGTAGAAAATGATCCATCTTTTGTTAGATTATCTGTATTCGCCAGCGAGTGTTACTTGTAATCTGGTCGTTACTTTATTATCTGGATCACGCTTTTGAGTCCTGCCCCACGATCAAAATGCTCACTACACAATGTTACGGCGTCCAAATAACATCCAAACGGTGCGTGACCAGAACCAGAGTTATGTAACACTTCGATGGCGAAAGGCGCATTTCGTGATTTCTATCACCTTCTGTTTTTTTTCTTTTATCAAAGATACTTGAGAAAAGTTGATTCCTATTTTGCAAATGCTTGTATCATGGGATCACCTGCCATGGACTGTGACAGAAAATACCAAAATTGCGAATTTCTTACAGATACGACCGTTTTGCACGTAAGATTAGACACATATGCATTCCAAGGCTAACGGTTCAGATGATAAAAATCTACCTTTTTGTTTGCAAAACATTCCCTGGAATGTGCGAAGAGTCGTGGCAATTGCAATTTATCAATATTGTTGCCGCTCTATGTCAATTTTTAGGGTAACACATTTGCGCTGTATGTGGGTCTTTAAAGGCCGCGGTTGGTCATTAAAAGGCCGCGATCCGATCGCTAATAGCCTTTCCCCGGCCCCCCCCCCCCCCCCCCCCCCTCCCCCCCCCCCCCTAGAGCCCCAGAGTTACAGGGAGTGGTGAGAAGCCTCTATTTTTTCATCTCTATTCTATGAAATCTTAGAGTTAAAGGATGTTGGTTGGTGATAGAGGAAAATGTGCCACATCATTAAATTAATTTTAAGAGTACTCTACGCGTATTACCAAGTCACGTTTTTAGCTCCCTCCACATAAAAACAGATTGAAATATAGGCGTAAACTTACAAACGGGGTCTTCGGATCGAGGAGCATTCTATATAAACATTTATCTATTATACCGCGGTATCCCTCTTTAATCCATAGTGATCGAAAAATTGGGTAATAGATTAACTGTTTTTCAATGGTTTAAAATGAAAGAACTTGCTTCGGACGAATCATGAAAAGAGTGATATCACTGGTTTACTTTGCGAATACGATTAACTGTTTTTCAATTGGTTAGAAATGAATAACTGCTCTACGGCCTAATCATGAAAAGAGTGATATCACTGGTCTTACTTTGCCGAATAACACCCGATCTAGTACAAGGTGATATCCGAAAATAAACTTAAAACCGGCCATTTAACAGTAGAGTGGTCTTTATATAATATGACCTCGCTACATGGCCTTGATCTTTTAACTCAATCTTTCACAAGGAAACGAGCATAGGTTTAATTAATGCCACTGTTCGGCAATTATAGAAGGTCAGGTATGTATTACACTGTAGGTAGGTACAAACAAGAGTATATCACCCAAATTGGAATGCACGCACGCGGATACTACCACAATAAGTTAAAACGCAATTAAAGTCTTATAAACGTCTCTTAAATGAATATCAAATAGTCCTGTACAATGGAGTGTACATATTAAGAAATGAAGAATATTTCTCTTCATACACATAATTGTCAGATTAATATTGTCCGGAAATGTTGGAAAAGAATTCGAATAAACGTGAAGTACTTTTTACCCAATTTAAAAAGTCGATGATAATTATCATTAGTTATGATGCTTATCATAGCGTCTCAACGATGATTATCTCAAAATGTAGGTACCTTCATCTTCATATTAAGATTAACAACCACAGTGTTGAAAAATACGCACTCGAAGCGACTTTTAGAAATATTTGATTTGCAAAGGATAGATTCAAATATTCAGTATGTAGATGTTCCCTGTTGCATTAATTAATAATTACCCAATCATAAATGATCATCTTGAAACAGTGGTTTAGGAACTAGAAAAACAGTATTAAGTTCTCTGATAACATTTCATGTTTTACATTTCCTTGGGCCGCTGTGTTACAAAGCAAAAGTAAGAAAATGCTCATTGATGAAGATGGTTACCGATAGAAAGTGTCTAATACGTATTATCTGTCCCTTCTAGCGATATCATACAATGACAAGCCAACCCAAACATGCAAAAAGGCAGGAAAAGACCAAATGAGTCGTGTTGCAACCCTTGTAATCATGCGCGAATGTGTTCGGATAACGACGCTTATCAAACAAGCTGCGATAGTATTGCCATGCGAGAAGGCCACAGTCTAGTGAGTGGTGTCATGAACCAAGTCTTACTGAATTTCAAAAGAACGAGGCCCGGAGTCCTTGCACGTTACACAAGGCGAGTGAAAGCGCTATTTAAGTATACTCTATAGTATAAGGCAGTTGTACAAAAAGATACGTTTACAAATATCAAAGTAGAACAGAAGATGAAATCATTTGTGTTACCTCGCAGTAAAGATAAATCCAAACTCTCTCCCCTCTCCTCTCCTCGTCTCTCTCTCTCTCTCTCTCTCCTCTCTCCTCTATCTCTCTATATATATATATCTATATATATATATACTTATATGTGTGGGGTGAAACTCTAAGTAGCGACAGCTATTCCAGACTGTCTATCATTTGACAAATTTTTACGTCTTCCACTATGGAATTGAGCACATCTTACTTAAAAGGTAGTTAGTCTGCAATTTTGTAGCTATGATATATAGTATATATATATAGATATATATAATATCTATATAGATATATTATATATATATATGATATATATATATATATATATATATAGATATATCTCGCTAACATAGTCGTAGGGGGAATCATTAATAATTCATTAGTTTAATGCGCTTTTATAGTTATTAATTTAATTAAAGGTGCGGACAGTGGTGGTGGCAGCAGTGCTGCGGTTTGACAAAATAGTCAAAAGGTACAACGTTTCGAGTAAGAACTCCTTGTCAAGTACGTTACCAAACAAAAAAACATACAAACACTGCTAAAAAAACACCAGGCTAAATTACAGAAAACATCGTGTTAAAATAAAGTATGATAACAAAGTCTAGGAGGATATAAACAGCATAAATAAGCAGTCATGGTGTGCAAAGGGAAAGAGGTATTAGTCCAGCAGACAAGAGCACTTGAAAAGGTCGAATTGTGTCCAATTTAGCGATGAGGATTTGCTCTGCACGGGGCGCTTGATACTAATTATTTGTCATGCGTTGCTGCCGCTGGTCGGACAGAATACCGAGAACTTTGCGTCGTTGATTGTATGATTAAAAACTGTTAAAATGAACAGCGACAGGTTTGTTAGTGATATGTTTTCTTGTCCTGATTTGAAGAAAGACATATGTAGCTACCCACTGATACCAAACAAGATGAGGTTTGGTTCGCTTAATTCGAAAACAGTCGTGAACGTAGATGAGGAATCAGACTTCTGCTTAATCAATCTTGGTGAGAGGATCCATGACACCCTAAGTAATGATCTCATTAACGGGTATTTTTATAAGTACAACGACAAATACTTAAATTCTTTTTAACAGTTTATAGACGTCTAGACGTGCTCGACCACGCATTTTGCATGTGAAATTGTGACTTATTAGGATCGCGATATATATGCATAGACGTGTAGACACCCACTTCTCATGCTCGTACTATTTGGTCCTTAGAGACAAGTGGTATACTATCCAAACGGAATGTCTTTTGCATTTCGTACAAGGTATAGTTCGATGACTGGATCTACTCCACCTCGGTTGATCGGTTTATCCAACCGATTATAATTATTGGTTGGAGTACTAGCGTATCAGTTAAAGATACTATCAGTGAATTTACCCGAAAAGTCAAAATATTTAAATTTTTGTGCTGCTGCTCAGTTAAAAAACGGGCCTTAGATTTCTACCACCAGTGCCGAATAATAACATTTGCAATCAAAGCTAAACCGATCGTTGGGGTTTTTGTAGTTCCGAAAAACGTGATGACCAAAAATCAAAGTGGTTTGCAATTTTGCATAAACTGACATTTTCAAAATGGTCGCCATTTAAAGGTACTAGCACTACTATATGTTTGACGATTAAGTGTCGGAATGTATGTTACCTGGGTTCCAAGAGGTACAGTAATACATTGCCAGATTGTCTGAGTCAAGGAAATATATACATGGCTAATTTTGTTTCAAGAGGCCGACATCTCGAATAACTGGTTTCTTCAGTCAACGGTGATTGCCTTAGAACCATTTCCAGGCCCTGACTCATTTGAAGATAAATATTAGTTGTCCTAATACATAGCAGAACATATACGTATCACGTCTCAGTCTATTGTACTTAAAGCCCTTCATCACACTCACACGGTGGATAGGTGTGTTGTTCGAAGACGTAGTATTTATCATATTCAGGTTGATATTTACAGGTATCGCTCCCTTAAAATTTTACAAGATAATGTTTGTTTGTTTGCTTTTCCAATTGTCCCTATCACAGTAAAGGCACCTTTCAGAGGCATAAGTAGATTCAGTGTGTGATGTTCGCCATGACATGTGAAAACACTGTTCTTTGAGAAAGGTAGTGTACTATGTAAATCCGCATTAGAGATACGATGCGTCAGTCTTTTCTTATTCAAACTGTACTTACTTAGAATGGTTTGTAGAAAATGATCCATCTTTTGTTTAGATTACTCTGTATCGGCCAGCGAAGTGTTCTTGTAATCTGGTCCGTTCCTTATATCACTGGATCACAGCTTTTGAGTCCTGCACCACGATCAAAATTATCACTACACATTGTCTACGGCGGTGCAATACATTCGAAAAGTGCGTGATCCAGTAACCATGGAGTTATGTAACCACTTCGATGGCGAATAGGCGCATTTCGTGTATTTAGGCTATCACTCTGTTTTTTTTTCTTTTCTTCAATATACTTGAGAAAAAAGTTGATTCCTAATGATTTGCAATGCTTGTATCATTGGATCACCTGCCACTGGACTGTGGACAGAAATACAAATTGCGAAATTTCTTACAGATCTACCGATTTTTGCACGTAAGATTATGACACATCGCATTGCCAGGCTAACGGTTCAGATTATTAAAAATCTCACCTTTTTGTTGATCCCACAATTACCCTTGAATGCTAAGATCGTGGCCATTGCAATTTCATCATATTGTTTGCCTGCTCTCTGTCATTTTAGGTTAACACATTTGCGCTGTAATGTGGTCTTTTAAGGCGCGGTTGTCATTTAAAAGGCCGCGATCCTGATCGCTAATAGCCTTTTCGCCAGAGCCCCCATATGTTACATGAGTTGGTGATAAGACCTCTATTTTTTCATCTATTCTATGAAATTCTTAGAGTTAAGGATGTTTTGGTTTGGATGATATGAGAAATGTTCACATATTAATATTAATTTTACAGAGTACTCTACCGTATGAACCAGTCACGTTTTTGCTCTCACATAAAACAGATTGAATATAGCCGTTAAACTTTACCAACGGGGTCTTTGGATCGAGGGCCTCTATATAAAAACTTTATATACTTCTACGCGGGTCATCCCTCTTTAATCCATGTGGACGCAAATTGGGTAATAATTAACTTGTTTTTTCATTTGTTTAGAATGAAATACTTGCTCTACTGCCTAATCCTGAAAGATTGATATCCTGGCTTACTTTGCCATCCGAATTAACTTGTTTTTCAATTGGTTTAAAATGAATAACTTGCCTCTACGGCCTAATCATGCAAAGATGGATAGCCTGGCTAACTTGCCGATAACCCGATCTGGTCACAAGTGCTATCGAAATAAACTTAAAACCGGCCATTTAACAGTAGATTTGTTTTATATAAATGACCCTCGCTACATGGCCTTGATCTTTTAACTCAATCTTTTCACAAGGAACCAGCATAGTTTTATTAATGCCCACTGTTCCGGCAATTTATAGAAGGTCAGTTATTGTTTTCACACTTAGGTAGTACAAACCTATATATCACACCCAATTGGAAATGCACGCCACGCGGATATACCACCATAATTAAAAACGCAATTAAACGCTATTTAAAACGTAATCAAATGAATAACAAAGTCCTGTACTGGAGTGTAACTATTAAGAAAAGGAAGATATTTCTCTTCATAACCACATAATTTGTCAGATTACTATTGTCCCGGAAATGTTGGAACGAATTCGAATAAACGTTAAAGTACTTTACCCACTATTAACAAGTCGATGATAAATTTCATTAAGTTATGATGCTTATCAGAGCGTCCTCAACGATGATTATCTCACAATGTCTAGAGAAAAATAAAAAAAATTGGGTTAAACAAAAAAAAAACATTCATCTTATATAGACAACCTTTGTTTGCATACTCACTCGATCGCTTTAGAACTCTTTGATTGCAAGTACTTACATATTCATATGTCGATGTTTCCCTGTTGCTTCTTACCTAATTACCAATCATAAAATCATCTTGAAACAGTGTTTTCATGACTAGAAAAACAATATTAGTTCTCATGATAACCTCACTGTTTTCCACATTCCTTTGGCCGCTGTGTTACAAAAGAAAAGTATAGAAAAATTGCTCAATGAATTACGATGGTTTACCGATGAAGTGTTCTAATACGTAATTATCTGTCCCCTTCTATCGATATTAATTCAATGACAGCCAACCCAAACATGCAAAAAGGCAGAAAAAGAAAATGAAGTCGTGTTGCACTTGTAATCCATGCCGCGAATGTGTTCGGATAACGACGCTTATCAAACAACTTGGCGATAGTAAATCCATCGAGAAAGTGCCAAGTCTATTGAGTGTTGTCATTAACCAATTCCTTTCTGATTTCAAAATGAACGAGGCCGAAGTCCTTGTGCACGTTACCAAGTGCGAGTAAAGCGGCTATTAATTAATACTCTATAGTAAATTCGTTGTACAAAAGAGATTACGTTTACAAATATCAAAGTATAACAGAAGATGAAATATTTGGTTGTTACCTTCGCCGTTAATATAAATCCAAACTCTCTCCCCTCTCCCCTCTCCCGTCTTCTCTCTCTCTCTCTCTATCTCTCTCTCTCCTCGCTCTCTCGCTATATATATATATATTTATAATATATATACTATGTGTGTGGTGAAACTCTGAGTAGCGGCAGCTATTCCAGAATGTCTATCATTTGACATTTTATACGCTCTTCACTTATGGCCTTGAGCACTCTTACCTTAAAAGGTTTAGTCTGCAATTTTGTAGCTGATGATATTATATATTATATATATATTATTCATATATATAATATATATATATAATCTAATATATATATATATATATATATATATTATATCTAGATATCTCGCTAACATAGTCGTTAGGGGGAATCATATTAATTCTTCGTTTATATGAGCTTTTTGTTATTTAATTTAATTAGGTGCCGACAGGGTGGTGGCAGCAGTGCTGGGTTTGACAAAATAGTCAAAAGGTACAACGTTTCGAGTAGAACTCCTTGTCATTACGTTACCAACCAAAAAAATACCAACACGCCTACCCAGGCTAATACAGAAAACATCGGTGTTAAATCAAAGTATGATTAACAAAGTCCTAGGAGGATTCCACAGCAAATATAAGCAGTCCAATGGTGTTGCAAGGGAAAGGAGTATTAGTCCAGCAGCCAAGAGCACATGAAGGTCGAATTGTGTCCAATTTAGCGATGAGGAGTTGCTCCGCACGGTGGCGCTTGATATCGTTGCTGCCGCTGGTGGACAGAATACCGATAACTTTGGCGTCGTTGATTGTAATGAGTAAACTGTTAAATGAAAAGCAACAGGTTTGTTGGTGACATTGTTCCTAATGGAGCGACAGTGGTCGGAAAATCGCACAGATAAGGGTGTTTTAGTTTCTCCGATGTACAATGCGCCACACCGTGTACCGACGATGGCCCTAGATGAGGTTGAACTGGTCATGTGACACTTTTCATTCAACTTATCATGAACCATCCAATATCATCCACTATATCCAATAAAACATGATTAAACAAACTAACATGACTTTTCACACTGTCTCCTTGCTTCATATAAGGGGACCCGCATGCAACATTCTTCAATTGAATGTTTTGATTGAAGACCCGTTTATTCCATCCCCTTGCCCGAACCCTTGGCTTCAACGCCCCTAGCTCTGATACAGCAGGAGTTTATTAAGATGTTAACCATGTTTATAGTATGATAATTAGTTTTAAATCACTGCCAGCTGATGATTATCCTTGACGTTCGCGATTGATTGATGAGTCGGAAACGCAAGGGATGCAACACTACCAACACTTAAATACTCAAGTTGGAAAGTGTAGAAAAGGGTATCTGTAGAAAAATAAATCGAGCTATGGTTGGCATTTGGTATTGAACACCAACTATTAACTTATCATTCACTCGTCTAAGATTGTCATCTCAATCAAGCGCCATGTAACGGTATTCTGCCTTTTTTGTTGTTTTAGGGAATGGCCGTCGTATATTTTGTCACGCTCATTTGACTTACGTCAATAAAACATATGTTACACCTACAATCCACGAATTCCCGAAAATAATACAATTTGTGTAAATTCAAAAAAATAGAGGCATTTTAATTTTTGCTTTTTTGACATACTCAGAAAACGCGGCGATTTTTCACAACGGCTTCATTGATCAATGCGCCCAACTCTTGACGTCAAAGTGATGACCAAACTCGTGTTTTACTCGAATTGTTTATTGGCTGACACTGTATTGATGATTAATGAAAGTAATAAGAAAATTAGAAAAACAGTCAGAAATTACATCATTTTGTTTCATTTCGTTAAGTTTTAATTATTATTGAAGTTTGCAACACTGCGATATTATGTTCACAACAACAACGTAAATTATGGTGGTCATCACTTTGACGTCACCATTTGCCTGCGATGTGGATTTGTCGAATCGTTTTCGATAAGCAATATGGCGGGAAATTAAAAGGGCAAAATACTCAACAAATGTGGACATTTTCAACTTATTTTCGATTTATATGTAATTTACATTACTTAAGCTTTCAATCCATCCAAATTTTCCAATATGCAGATGACACTTTCCTTTAATTGTTTATGAAAATCCAAATTAGGGAGCGTATAGGGACACGAGGCGTGCGATTTTCGAAGTTAAACAAGAAAATGATAATCCGTTGTCTAATTTTTGGGGAGGAGGTTTGAAGATGTTTCTCTATACAACCAGAATCCAACGTCTGAGAAAATGTCGGGAAATTGTTAAAACACGGGGGATAAGTGGTTAAAATTAGTATCAGGGAAATTTGGAAAACAAGTTTTAAATTGTATTCATTGACACTAGTGTATTTGTCTCATTTTATGGTAAAAATGTATACTTATTATGGGTGCTGTGCTTTGTACCTCCCGACCTGACCTGAAAGGTTCAAGGTCCTGGGGGGTTATTGGTCACTGTGTGGTATTTCTTGCATTGGTAGTGTTTTGTTTATTAGTACTCTTATGGGCCTTAAACGGAGCATTTCCATATTTTGGTAGTTGAGGTAAATAAAGTGTATTAACAATATGAAGGGCAAGAGTCTGTAGTTTTTTGCAAAGCACTCCAGATAGTAATATTATACCCAAAGTGATCAGAATAGAAATTCTATTTCTTCTCGTCCGAACACAGAGTCACCGCATTTCGTTGTGCAATGCAATAAAGTGTAAATGATATTACTTTATGCATTTTGTGAAAAAGTTGGTGGTCAAATTGGTATTGATATTTCAAGTAAACAGTCTAAATTTTTGCAGAGATATTTAGCCATTAGACTTGTTAGCGTTGTAGTTAAGACCTTTGTTGAATTGAAAATTGAATTTGCTGTTGAGTACAACAAAGGCACACATGTTATAGCTTTGATTTCCAACGTAGTTACATGTTAATAATTACTTCTTAGTAGGAACATTAATAAAAAATATTATGAATATTTTCAAACAACATTTTTTCTATGTTGTGTAAGAATAAATTAAATTCGATTCGAAAACCGAGTATGACGAAACACAAAGATGCTTCTCCTTATAAAAACATAAACAGAGAGATACGGCTTTGTTGCACTCAATAACAACTTGATTACACACAGGTTACATCATAAAATCGTCAGTATTCTTCTACGACGGTCAACAGGGTGATTTCATTTTCATGACCTCTACACATGGGATAGCGGGCGGACGATCAAGAAGTGAATAACATTTGTCCCATTTGTGCGGGCAAGAAAGAACCCGTCGTGTGCATTACTTTCAATGGCACTGTACGTCAAATTTAAATTATCAAAATAAGGGAAACGAAGAGGTTTAGAGGTTTTTTCACACCAAAGGAATGTTGTTATGTTCAACAACAACATTATATGAACAACTATAGAAAATTTCCGGAAAAAAATAATGAAATTAAAAATTTTTTAGGTTTTTTCTTTTTTTAAAAAACAAATGCAGTAAAAGTATTAGTAAAGTAAATACATAGCGATCCATGGTTTCAATAAGATAAATTGCCATATTTGGTATAATAATATAGAAATGAATGAAGAATGAAATGAAATTAAATCCCAACCTCCTGTATTATTATGATAAATAAAAAATGAAGCAATAAGTATAAGGGCGGGATCGGGGGGGAGCGGGAAGGGCGGGGGGAGGGGGGACGGGGAAAGGGATTGTAATGTGTGAAACCGACGGAAGGGGAGGCGGACCCGACGTGGTGAGGGGAGCGGTGTAGGGGGACTTTTATTTGGTCCACCATTCTTTCCTTAAGGGGGAGGGCCGGCGGAAAGGGCTGTGCAGAGGAGGGGGGCCAAGGTAGATGGGAGACGGGAGGGGGAATGGGGCTCAGAGGGGGGCAAGGGGAAGGGGAGGCGGAGGATGGTTGGGTATGGAGACGAGGAGAGGATGGGATCTTTGAGACCGGTGGAGGGAAGGGAAGGGGGAAGGGGAGAGGGGAAGAGAAGGGGATGGAGAAGGAGAGAGGAGGACACAGGGGGACAGGAGGGTGGAGGGGACTATAGGGGTCGGCGAGGGAGCAGTGGGAAGGGGAGGAGGGGGGAGGGGGAAGGGGAGGCGGGAATGGGAGGAAGGGAGTAGGAGGGGAGAGGGGCGAGGTGGGCGAGGGGGCAAGGGAAGGGGAAGGGGTGTTCACCGAGCTGGGAAGAGAGGACGAAGGGGTGCCCACCAAGAGGGGATGAGAGGACTAGGGGGCAAGGGGCGAGGATAAGGGGGAGAGGGGGAGAAGCGAGGACATGGAGGGGGAAGTAAAGAGAGGAGCAAGGGGGAGAGAGGAGAAGGGAGGGGAGGGGGAAAGGGGAGGGGAATTGGGACGAGGAGGGGGCAGGAAGGGGAAGGAGAGGGGGGGGAGGGAGAGGACGGAGGGAAGGGGTATGTGGGGAGGGAAGGGGGGAATAGGGAGGGGGATTGGGGAGAGGGAGTGGGGAAATGGGGGGCCAGGGGGAGAGGGAAGGGATGGGTTGGGAGCCGGGGAGGAAAGTGAAAGGGGAGGGAATGGGGGAGGGACTCAAGCGTGAATAGAATATGCAAAAGAATAACAATGCAGAAATAAAACTGAAATAAGGAGAAATTCCGAAAAAATAATGAAAAACAACTGAAAGAAAGAAATGTTGAAATAATAAATAAAAATACGTGAATAAATAGCCAGCAGAGCATGTTATAAGGTAAATGCTCTTTGTTAAAAATAAAACGAATTACCTGAATGCATGAAGGAAAGAATTAATGAATGGATAGAATTAATGAATAGATGAACGATAAATTCCAACTTACTTATGAATAAGGTATTAATTATACGAATAAAGGGAATAAAAAATAAAAAGAAGCGGAAGGGAAGAAGGGCAAGAGGAAGAAGGAAAGAGGGAAGAAGCGGAAAAAGCGGAAGAAGGAAAGGGAAGGGAAGTGAAGGGGCGAAGGGGGAGGGGAAGTAGTAAGGGGAGCGTGGAAGTAGAAGGGAGGGGAAGGAGAGGGAGGGGAGGGGGGGGGAAGTTAAATTGAAGGGAGGGGAAGGGGAGGAGAGAGGGGAGGAGTAAACGGGGGGAAGGGGGAGGGGAGGTAGAGGGGAAGGGGAGGGAACGGAAGGGAAGGGAGAGTGGAGCGGAGTGAAATTGTTCCTGTAATTCAACAAATTATAACACAATTTTTTTCACATCACATTCTTTTTGGCAGGACCATTTCCTCAATAATATTGTCTAACTGCAACCAAATTGCACTCCAATAGGCTACACAGTAAAGTTAATCCCGCATTTAGGAGGTGTCTGATCCGCGCCCATTAGGAATATGGACTGTGGCCATAATTTGTCGATGCTACTACAACACAATTTTAATAAATATTAAGATTTTCTTCTTTCAAATCATAAAAGAACATATTCCAAGTTGCATTGACTTCCGCATTGAATCTGTACGGGATGACCTCTCATGTTCTGCCCTATAAAAATGGCCGCGGGGAAGTTCCGGTTGTTCAATCGGACTATTCAATTTCGTGCGAGCCCGCTTATCCATGTAAGAGCGTCAGTTGCATTATATATATATATTCAGCTTCACTCAGAAAAAGCAAATGTGATGCAACAATATATGAACATGTATTATCATTTCTGGGATAGAAGCAGCACTGTTTTTTTCAATTAGAATATTATCAAGAAAGTATTTCTTGGCTGGTTTACATATCGTAAATTAGACGTTTTGAAAAATCTTCGGCTTATAAATTCATAATAAAACTATTATTAGGTGATACCATGTATATTATTTCATGGAAATTTTTAAAAACGATATAGATATTTTGGAATCGTTATAGCAAGGTGCAATCAAGTGTTATGAACCTAAGCTTGTGGAAGAGACTTCTAATTAAAAATCCTATCTGTCTGTATCTAGTTACTTGACATTGATTATAGGGGTCAAATGCACCCGAGGGAATAGAAAATACTCGCGCCCATGGTGGTATTGTAAATGTCTTTTCTCAGATATTTTTATACGTTCAGCTGTTCTCCCCCCCTCTTTTCTTGCTCATTACTTAGCCTCATTACAACATATAGTGCTGCACCAAGAGCCCGAAAAACCCTTTATTTTTCGAGTAACCGGTGACCTAATTGGAACAAAGTGCACCCTTATATCAACATGCAGCTAGCTTGTGCTGAACTCGCCGACCTCCGCCCACTGCCTGCTGCAAAGACAAAATATAAAAGGGTACAAGTGAGTTATGAGGAGGAAGGACCCCCTATGAAATCACAATAATGAAATTGACCCTGGTATGCATCTTTGTAATAGTACAACTTTCCAATGCTTTGCGCTATAAGCATGCGTTTGGACATGAACTATAATGATATGTAGTTAGCACATTTAGTAAGTTAATATAAATATTTTAAGTAATGTAGATCCCCCACCGGGGGGGGGGGGGGGCGGAATTCCATCGGTCTGTATCTAGACGCAATCATATATTTATTGAACTCTTAAAGCCCCTGAAAGAGGGTAGGACTGGAAGAATAAGGGAAATTGTGGGTCGTGTAAACATTTTTTATAGAAATTGCTGCCCAAGGCCTATATATTTGGGCGACAGGCTACACCATAAAGTCGCCTCCTGTATGTGGGTTAGGAGAAAGTCCTGTTATCTAACCCTTACCCAGGGGCGCAACCAGGCATTTGCAAAGCGCGGGGGGAGCAGCCAGAGGGTGACGAGGCCATTATTGGAGGGGACTAATTATGTCATATCCATAGACACTGTCACTTTCATGGGAGGGGGGGCGCTGACAGGGGTCCCCCCCCCTGGGTCGCCAAAGGTACTGAGCCAGGAGGGCAACCCACCCCCCACCCCCCCCCACCCCCGCTGGTTAAACCACTGCCCATTACCCTGAGATTTTAAAAAATTAGGGTTAAACTATATGAGGTTGACACCGTGGGGACAGTATCGTTGACACGAGTGGGTTCGGCAGAGAGAGTGAATAGTAAAATGTAGGTTTAGTTTATCACACCCCACCAACCCCCCCCCCCCAACAACCCACACATACACACACACCGTTACACACACAACACACACACACGCACCAACACCCACACATCACAGTGTCCTTGCAAATTAATTTCTGATCACTAGTGCAACATTTGTTTCTGACAGCCCAATCGCAAAACAGACATGGGCGGGTGGGGGCTAAGATTTTTGTTTTGGGGGGGGGGGCGGGGAAAGCGAGAAATGCTTATTTATCAAACTTTATAGACGGTTTTCCCCGGTTGTCAAGATTGTGGTCAAACATATATAGTGAGACCAACTCCAAGATTTGTGATAAAATGCTAAAAGCAGCATCATTCCTGACTCCTGGGACCTATAGCTACAATTTGATATATGACAACCTTTGTTCAAATTAGGTCATCACCTATCGAAAAAATTTGGGCCTCTGCTGCAGCACTAATATGAAAACGTACCTTTATATCTTGTAGAAAAAAAATAATTTAAAGGGCCAATCATCAGTTTAGATAGCAGCAAGTAGGTAAGAGCACATTCAATCCAATTTCATTCTGTTTTATGCCAGAAAAAAAATATACAAATGATGGCTTAACGCATAACAAATTGTAAGAAACTAGATCTTTTCAGTATTGTATTTTGAAAAGGATTATTCTTCAAATGAGTTGATACGACTGCCATGATTATTATCAAGAGAAGGGCATGTAAAAATCTTTATTTTCACTACGGACACAAGAAATAAAGAAACACAGCAGCATAATAATATTGATTAAAACGAATGAATATTTGTTTTTATTCCTTACGCAACGACAGCATAAAGCGTTATACTGAATTCTATACAACTATTGGTTAAAATGTGTTGAGTTTCCTAGTTAGTTAACACGTAAAAAATGGCAGATGGTTGAAGGGTGTTAAGCATGATGATTAAACATTTTAAAGCAATAATTGATCATGCCAGGGCCGTACGTACATAGCATTCTCGTTCGCAGGTATAGTTTCCTAGACAATTACCAAGATAACTTTGCAAAAATATCAAATTTTGAAAATTGGGTACGCTGTTCAAAAATGTGCTGTTATTGCTTTAATATAACATATACATGTGAAGATGTTAGTCACAACAGTATACAAACAAGAAGTAGGAAAATAGTAACAGTCCCAGCCTGTGTTCTGTTTCGAAAACCGACTTTTACTTAAGTGTACATGGATAAAACGTCAATTAAGACCTTATCTGTTTGCGTCTGCCAGTGTGAATAGATATGGGTCATATGATATACTCCAGAGATTTAAATATACTTGTCAGTCGGGTTTTAGATTTTTCGATCTGCTCTTTAGAATTCTACTGAGTGATACGTCTTAGACGTGCTCGATAACGCATTTTGCATGTGAAAATGTGACGTTATTAGGAGCGCGATAAATGTGCAATATATGTGTAAACACTCACTTTTCATGCTCGTATGATTTGTCATAAGAGACAAGTGTATACTATCCAAACGTGAATGTCTTTCATTTCGTACAAGGTAAATCGGTGACTGGATCCTAGATTTAGCATAATGTAGGTTGTTTGAACAGTACCAAATAGTCACCAATTTTCAGAACCCTATAAACATTTCAGAAATAGCTGTGATTGTTATTCATAATAGCCAGATCAATAAGATTTAAAGTAATACTGGCACATTTTGGATATATAGCGTCCAAACTGATTTTTTGCATCTTTTTATTGCCTTTGTTGCCTTTTCACCTGAAATTAATCAGCCTAAAACAGTTTCTTTAAGAAAATATAGTAATTTTGCAGTAAAACCACTACCAAAGAGAAACTGAAAACCAGATTGATTCAAATCCAGTTTACCTGCATTTGCTCAATTTCTACAGTAACCAAACTTCAAAATAACTCACCCAAAACTACCGAAAACAAAATCATTTCATGTTCTGCATATTTTACTTACGGATAAATTAATTTGTTACAGGGAGACATGGCTAGAATATATGTCCATTAAATTTCCGACCTCAATACTCCCTTGTTGACGATGTCGTTGATAGACTATAACACAAACACGTGTTAAGTCTGTTATTAAGGATTTTGATTGGACCTGAATTGGGAGTTGATAACACAATATTACATTTCTTACAATATGTTACATACCTTTATGATATGACCGTTAGCGTCTGTTTAAAATGAGGATATTTGCAATATTATTTTGAAGGTACTGTATCTTCACAATGCACAATTAGGGAATGAAAATATGCCGTCACAATGTGACGCCGCCTGAATGTAGCATTTATCGCCATTGGACGATTTAAATGGATGTAAACTGAACTAGTATTTTAAATTCTTTCTAACAATCTGCTGACATGTCTTTATGATATGACAGTTAGTGTCTGTTTAAAATGAGGATATTTACATTTATTATTTTGCAGGTATTGTACCTTCATGATGTACAATTAGGGAATGAAAATATACCGTCACAATATAAAGCCGCCTTAATGTAGTATGTATTGCCAAGGGACAATTTAAATGGATGTAAATTGAACTAGTGTCTCAAATTCGCAACAAGATATGTCAAGCGACATGATATTTACTTGTCGTCTAGTGACGATTCACTTAATAAGGGAAGGAGTGCCCTCAACCTCCAATCAGCATTCTCATATATAGATTTTCTGTCACAACGCGCAGTCACCATTTAAAAAATCGAGGTCAGCCATTTTGACACAAAATGTCCTCATTTTTGTTATAACTATAAACATTTATAGAGTGTGTGCCTCAGTGCATAATAATGCGTAATAACACTTTTCCAGCAGAAAATATTTACGCTTTGTTTTTAATTGCGATATACTTCGCCTGGATGTGTTTTATTTAGAAACGGATAGAGTAAAACAATTTTCGCACTAAATATTTTTCAATAAATACGAGCGTATGAAAATACCTTGTAAACAATACAATTAACGGCTACCTCAACATTTTATTTGGGTTATGAAGAGCATTACAATTCTATTATTTTATTTTATCATGGCAAAGTATGTCATGACCCAATTTGTACAAGTACATAATTGTATTGATTTTCATTAACACTTTATATGACCCACATAGATTATTCACAAGTCTTGTGGCATCCCATGCTTAAAATTCTAGTAGACGCATTGTAATTCCGAGATTTTTTACGCAATTTACAGAGTAGTATAGACAGGTACATCCCAGGTCATAACTAATCTAGTTTCCTACCACATAGCCACTAGTTTTTTATGTTGCATAAACTATATTGTTTAAAATAAGCTTTGGGGCCACCCTGATTTTTGACTTAAAAAAATAAAATGGCGGCCAAAATATCAATTTTGGCTAAAAATGCATTTTCCTTCGTAAAATGCACACAAAAACACAGAGTTCCCCCTTTTAATATACAAAGGCAAAGATCTTGGCCTTGGCAAAGGAAAAGAAAATCGATTTTTTTTTTTAAATCCGTAATCTACAAAATTCAAAATGGCCGCCATGAACGCTCTATACAGCTGTACATGACCATAAAAGTAATTTTCAGATTATATTCGCAATGTGGAAGATGCCTTATTAACTTATTGTTGAGCTTCTATCGCAAAATCTACATGGATATAATTTTGCCTCAAAATTGAGCCAAAAATAAGATCAAAATGGCTGCCAAAATACCAATATTGAATCAAATTTTGCCTAAAAGGTATATTTCGGTCGTAAAATACACACACAAAAATTGAAATTTCCCTCTTTCAATGTACATAGACATAGGTCATTGTCCCGGTAATCTTAAGATTTCCATTGTTTGATCACGTGACCCAAAAATTCAAAATGGCTGCCACAAACGTTAAATACAAACAAGCATACTTATAAGTTTATTGTTCAAGATATGATCATAATTTGAAGGATGCATTATTAACTATTGAGCTGCTACCGAAAAGCATTTGCAGCTATCATTTTGCCTCAAAATGGCAGCCAAAAAAATCAAAAATGGCGGGCAGAATACCAATTTTGTCTTATAATCCATAGGCCTATATGTATTGTCGTCGTAAAACACACACACACACAAACTCAGAATTTCCTCTTTTTGATGTACCAAAGAAGATGGATTTTCAGATGTATCACCTAACCATATAGAAAAAGAGATTGAAAACCATGGCTGGCTGTGGCCGAACCCTGACTTGAACTTTTCTTAGGATGTTCACAGCATTGATGGTATTCATAATATCAAGCCCAGGCTTAAAGAGACAGGAGGAGATTTCCAGAAAGAAGCGCCCCCAATTTTTTTTCGAACCCGGGTTTTTTGCATATTTGGAATGCTTTCCACTGTATTAGATCACACCTGAAGTGAATAAGCTGAATGCGCCGTCTTTATGTAATAATATGATGATTTAGTACTTTCTGTCGTGCACGACAGAAAGTCAAAGCACGGTGTTCTATGGGAACAATTACGATAGTCGGGCAAGTTCAAAACAAGGTTTGCTGTTTTCTTTTGTACTTGTTTGTCCAATAAACCTTCGGAACGTTCTTGGTAGGTGGTCTACAAACGATCCTGTGCAATTTGAAAGAAATCCGTATCCTAAAAATATCTCCTCCTGTCACTTTAAATATCCCTTACATCCCAAGAGGAAAATAACTACCAACCTGACGATCACCGCAAAAGGAAGGTAGAGTTATTTGTCTTGTTAAATCTAGCAATTTCCACCTAAAAGAGCTACTTCGACTAGAAAAGACCTCCCTAAAGTGGACTAGAACACCGAAGGCGAAGTCTACAAAGTGTAAAAGTCTGAACATGAAGAAGATCTATGTAGTCCGTCAGAATGGGAAGAAATCAACATCATATGCACCCTATGATGCTCATCTATGCATAGGTGGAAATGTTCTCCTTCATCCACCAGGCATCCATGAGGTTCCTTGGCCAAGAGATCTTCAAGGACCCCAGTGACAAAGAGATGTGGTCATGTGTGGAGACCAATTTAAAGGATCTCTTGGAGAAGACTGACACTGACCAGGTGAAAATCATAAGAAGTTTTGGATATACGAATCCATATCGTTAGTCGAATTTCAGGGGAGTTCATCTACTGCTTCCCTATCTCACTTGCCAAGAATCTTGAAAGTCTGTCAGCTCGATACGTGAGGAAGTGGACAGGACTGCTAAGGTGTACCAATCCATCCATCTTGTACAGGAACAGAAACAACAAAGGTCTGCCACTAAAGGCCCTTTCTATTCACCTAAAATGTATGCAAGTTGTGAAGTACCGCATTTTGAAATATGCGTTGGGAAAAAAGAACTGGAATGCGGTGAGAGGGTTACATGAAAGGGAACGATATCAATGTGAACTTTGCAAAGGACAGCATAAACATCAGCTGGAATAAGCTCCTCTACTCCTATTCACCAGATATGCTGAAATTCTACCTAAACACTGTACAGGATACACTTCCTACACTAGTCAATCTGAAGACATGGAATATACATGCTTTTGGACCGTGTGCTCTGTGTGGACTGTGGTGCAGGTGTGGGATGAAGACAAACTCCTCATCAAATTCCCGCCAAAAATAGACACCACGTCACGGAGACCAGATGTCACCATCTATTCTCATGCAAGGAAAAAAGGTGTTGTCATTGAGCTAACACTACTGGTAGAAGAGAATATGACATAACCACCGAAAGAAGTGCAATGAAGACCTTATCAAAGAAGCACAATAAGCTGGATAGGAGTTGAAATACTTCCCAATAGAAGTGGGATCCAGAGGATTCACCAATCAGACTCTGAGAACCTGCTTCAAATTCCTTAGGCTGACAAATAAAGAAACCAAGAAGGCACTGGACCCCTTTATCAAGAATGGCTCTACGAACTAACTATACATTGTAGCTTACAAGAAACAACAAGAAGTTGAAGACTACCAGGCAGACGCAGCATCACACCAAGCCAGGTTCCTGTGACCAGCCATGCCTTGAATGGAGCTTGCTTTAACTTTGGAGCCCTATCTTATGGTTTCCAATCTAAGGAACGGGGCATGGCATCGACTTGGCAAATTGTTGTTCGTCACCTCGCATCAACTGTTCCTAGCTTCACAAACAAATATTGCATGGGCTTCCATATGTAGATGAAGAAAAGAAAACACAATGTCATTACAGTTACTGCAACTGGAGAGGGAGGGTCCCCGGTGTAAAGAAACTGAGAGTCCCCCATGAGAGAGTGTCCTAGCTACCATAGCAACATGTACGGAATAAACCGTGACCTTGTAGACGAGGCCATTCGGGTACAGTGCTGAAGCAAATGATGCATACAGCACTCAATGGAGAACACAATAGACATATCGGTGGTAGGACACTCAGTCACACGGACACTGTAGTATATGACACCGGGACCAAAGCGCTCAACCCACCACCACCAATACCGTGCACGTCCTAAAAACGTTGATGCAGATCAAGCCAGGATGCAGCCACGTTACGT
>JAMKCH010087800.1:7995-18145 GCA_023653785.1 Ophioderma brevispina | reverse complement strand
ACGATGATTTGCTGTACTCTATTGTCTAAAACAAGAAATTATGAAAGATTCAGTTGCCATGCGAATGTACTTGTACGTAATATGTAGATTTACTTAATGGATCGAAAGAATTTCATGTTTTGCGTACATGGCAACTAAACTTCTCTAGTAATCTCTGCTACTTTATGAGTCAAGAAAGATTAGACAGTTAAGGATTATCTAAATCAAATTCGCACAGGCATTGTCGATGAAAAAGGTACGAAAAACTGATTAATCTGATGTGAAGGGGTTGAGGCTTCATCGTATGTAGACTCAAGGATATCAAGTTTAAGAGTTTCAGAGTTACTGAAAAAATTAAGGGGCGGATAATGATTGGTATAACAAAGAAAGACAGGGTGAGAAATACTGCCCCCTGAGAGATATGACAGTCCATGAAACAGAAAGAAAAGAGGTAGGTGGAACATCTTGCTACTGGCTACTGTAGATGTGACGACTGATCTACTTATATAACAGAGAGGTTGCGCCTACGCTTACGAAGAGTGTTTTTCATAGATCGGCGGAAGGATAGGCGAATGCGAAAAGACGTAATCCCAACCTTACTAGAAGCAAATTGGACACCTAGAACCGAAAACTGAACAAGAGGAACACATTTGAGGATATGGATGAATAGAATCAACTAGTTTGGCGGTAACATGTGCAAGATTGTGAAGAGACCTTCCTCCAGCAATCAGTGGTTTGAAATAGGTATCGATGATCCGGGCATCATTCTCTGATATCCAATACGCACAATACCTGTGGAAAGAGTTTCGCCGCGTAATCGAGAGGGACTGGGTTCGAACCATCTAATTTTTTTTTTAACTCAATGGACGCCGGGTAGTTCGAGTCTTTATCATTATACATACATTACATTTGTTCGGCTATATATCATTTACGAGATTCCTACGTGTATTATTTGACTTTTGCTAAACCATAGGTTCTACTAGAATCATGCATACAGGCCTATCTCCTCTTTAATCTACACAAGAAGAACGTATTCAAAACTTGCTTACAAAGATCCGTTGTAAGCTCAAATCATAGAACGTCTTGAAAGAGTAATGTGTCTGATTACATGATACAAACTGGGATTAACCACTTCTCGTAATCGAAACTAAATGTGGGTATGTAACCAACAGCTTCACGATCCCCTACGAAGGAGAAGGTGCCTCATATTTGTTCTCTAGGTAATAGCAATAGAATTTACAATTTGATAGCCCTATCAATATTGGACAAATGGTTCCACCGTGTGCATACGAAGAAACACCCCAGGCACATGATCACACTGGCTCGTATAATTCTAACCTTAGAATAAGCACACGGCATTCTTGGTATAATTGGCGGAAAACTCAATCACATTTGATCATACAAAGTTTTAAACATTTTACAACTATAACTTTGAGTTGTGTTGAATAGATGACGTGTAATGGTTCCGAAAAGACGAGCCTGTCGTCCCTGATTCTATAGATTTTTCTCAAGACCCGCAGCAAATAAGGAAGTTATTGACAAATAATGTGTTGCTCATCTCGACCTAGATATCTCTACGAATAAACAATACCCCATCATGTATTTTGGAAATCCAAGACCTTGATATAAAGGCCTTGCAGCATTGACCATGGGCGATAAATGTGATATACCTAATTATAGATTGCGTCGGAAATAGTTTTATACTGTGTTTTGATTCATCCTACGTGAGAGAGATAAAATGCAAATCTCAACATTTCACGCAGCGTTTATGGCAAGCCGCTGAACCCATGATATCGGGAATATCAAAGTTAAGAATTCAGATTAACGTAATGTATTTACAATTGGTTTATATAATTGGTCCAATGTGCAGATGTTCTTTGTGGATTCTTTGGCTTAGATACTTGCCTGTTATTTGTTATATAACTAGTAGGAGAAATTGATAACACTGAGTTGAATTCCATTGTATTGTAGTCATACTGGCTCGGGCTCGTCATTAACCCGCCCATTTGAAATAAATTCCGACTATTAATAGTAAAGTACAGTATGGATATAAAGGTAACATGTTACATATATAGAATAATTTGAGACTCATTATTCCATCCTTTGACTAATCGTTTAGTAAATATTTATCAAAATAAGCACATGTTTACCTTCATTGAAAATATCGAGGTTCATTACTATCGCCGTTTGATCATTTAAAAACTAAGGGTTGGCTTCAACACCCAACCACCGGTTCCCAGCGATTCAGGAACTATTTCTCATTGTTTATTGAACAGTAGAAATCAGTACCATACGGAAAGAATCAGACGGAACCGTTGAGCAATCGATGGTCACGATTTGAAAGCGCCCCTAATTTCGTTCGTTCGTGCGTGTAAGTCCTAAAACAAAGTAGACAATCCCTCTTTAACCAGTTTGATCAGGCGGCCGGGTGACACTGTTTACAAATGCTCATAGACGATAGTGATAGCGCCACCAATTTCGATAAGCTACCTAATCAGCTAATATTTTATGAAGTATATGACGTATGACCGGAGATGACGTAGCGCCACAGCGCCACGTACGACCGGCGATCGATAAGCTACAGATGTCATGCAGTATGCCTCCACTCTCTTGATCGAGTGTCCTATCCCGATTTATTTAGGATTCCTGGTTTCATATCGATCACGCCTGAAATTCCTTTTGTAGACATGTAGACCTCACAGTCATCAATGATGTGACTGATGGTTTGTGGCTCTCCACAATCGATCGCAGTTTGGTGAAAGTTCCACATCGTTCTTGTAAAGGAAGTGCTTTGTAGGACCAACGCCGGTTCTGAGTCGGGGTTCTTTCGGTTCAAGGTAGAGAATAACCATTGCTCAGACGATTGTCATTGATCGATAGGGATGCTGCGACTACAATGTCATGGATTGGGTAGCGAAGTGATTCCGTGGAATTCTCTGATCCTCAAAGGGCGCTGGTGGGGGATTAAGCTACCAGGTTCATCACACTTTTGGCAAGCTTGATCGTCTGGAGGATCCTCCTATGATTTGTAGGAGTTGTGGCAATCATAATTAGACGACATTATACAGGCCTCGCCAAAAGACAACCACCAAAAAGTCTCGTTGCCCCTAGATTAAGAAAAATGAGTAACCACAATATGGACAGAGGTTCGGCCGCGCTTTCATCGTCGTGCGTTAGTCAGATGTGTTGTCAACTTATAAGAAATTGAGTGGTATAGAATGATCTCATTTAGTCGTTTACTAATATTTAAAAATCTTAAGTGTCGGTTTTAGGAAAAACCAGTGAACAATCAAACTAAGAAATAGTCGGTCAACGGTGTTTCTTCACCAATTTAGTTTTAATTAATTCTTTATTAAGTTAAACAGATTAACTCACCTATTACATGCAGTAGTGTATGGAAAACTGGTCACTTTTGGGCATGTTTCTTTCATATTGTTTACTTCGTGGAGGAAGTACAGCAATATCGTCCAAAGTACAAGCTAATTCTCTAAATGTTCAAAAATACCACAGAAAATGTTCTATTCAGGTCAACGGTTATCGCACAATAATGGGCGGTAAATGTTGGGAAGGTAACAAACTCGCGTGGATGTATAGCGATCCCCGTACAGAAACATTTAGAGCTGCATACACACTCTTTTAATATGTAAAACACCCGGGTCTGGGTTTTGAAAAAAGGGGGGAGGCGCTTCTTTCTAGAAATGTCCTCATGTCTCTTTAAACTAAATTATCACATACTTTTGTGTTGACGTCCTCCACATTCACAGTTGTAAGGAGTTAAAAGAAACATACCTACGCTCAATGAAAAATTCGTATTTTATACCTAAGAAACAAAACTTAATCATCTATGTAGGTTAACTGATCATGATAAGGACTCTCGACGTTTCTGGTTTCCTTGATATGAGAGCTTTTCCATAATTATGTGACTGAAGTTTATTTAGCAAGTGGAGACCTGTAATTGGAACACGTTTAATGAAGCTAACATATACATAGTAAATATTGAACCTGGCCGCAAACTCACCGAAATGTAAATAATCTAAACACTAATCTAGCATATCATTGTAATGTTATACACGTGTTTGGTTTTAGCAATGCTCAAAGATAGAGTAATCACGTAATAACAGACTATCATCACGTTATAGAGATATTTGAGAGTTTGCCTTTAGGATTTTTATTTTTTTTTATTTTTGGGCTTATTCATTTATTTTGTCAAAACAATACAATGCAAAAATTTGGTCTAATATTGCAATGTTTGCAAAATTGTAAAAAAAAAGTTGCGGTTGAGTATATTTGCTGCTGAAAGTTGGTTACGCATTGTTGGGGAAATACATTCTACTTTACCTAAGTTCTTACTCAACATTGACTAAGATTGTACTTAATAAGCACTTTCTATAGTATGGAATTGTCTGCCTTAAGCAAATCCTATCTGATCGAAGACGTAATTAAATTGTGTTTTTGTGTACTTGTTGTGATCTCATTAGGCAAGCTGGATGAAAACAACTATCTTTATCTACAAATATCTCTATCTTTTCCAATGAAGAGACTGCAATCTGTATTAATCAAACCTGCTAGATCCAACATAATGACACATTTACGTGAGCTCGACAAAAGAAACGGGGGTGATAGTTTCCGCCTCAAAGAGCATGCTGTCGCCGCACGTTTCGCAAAATCGAGGTGCCCAATAGTACTCACTGACGTCATATACCCAGTTATTCCTGCGCTAACTTACCGTGTCCCGAAATATATAGTACTCTAAGGCAATCAAGTCACCCACATTTCGAATCATTTGTAGTGTAATGAGCGAATCGCGAAGAAGCAGAACAATACGAATTAAGGACAACGTAAGCAAGGGGTTATACACAACTAACCTGGCTAACGTAGGATCAAAAATCTTACGTGAACTATTTTCTTACATGGCATCTGAAAAAATGCTTTTAAAAAGTGGTTGGACTTCATTATTGACATTGTAGACTGGCATGTGTCTAAAAGTTAATGGCATTTTGACAGTATATTTGATTTATTCCGCACTCATCAATTTCACACCGGTTTGCCCAAACTCAGGCTTACCGATTATAAAGCATCTAGTCGTGCTGGACGTTTTGACGTGCTGTGAGTTTGGTGGTAACTATAAATCACCATATGCTGAAAATTTGGTCTTTTATGTGATATTAGCTTGTTCTTTGATGTGAGAGTGTTGTATTTCCTTTGTGAGAATTGTGAAAGAAACATGCACGGAAGTTGCCCATTTTACTTTAGGCTACTGTGGAAAAGTGAGTGGTGTATATTAAAGGAGTACACTATAGCTTTTAACGTGCGTCAATGTATTTACTTTTTTTTCAAGAAACACTGTGAGTAAGATCTGTAAAGATCAAAATTCGAACAATTTAGAGCTTTAAATTTAAAGCCATTTTCCTGACCTATATCGTGAGGTGTAAGTTAACCCTCGTTTACTAAGCCTTATTTTGTAACAAGGTTTATGACGGGGTATTATCACCACTGGGAATGCTAACGTACCAGTGGATAGCTATGTTCCTCTTTCCATTTGGTAACATCATAAAGTCGGCAAAAAATGTCAATTTCCCGAGGGGAAAATACAATTTAGCCACCAGGAGAGGCCCCAGGCGAGGGTTAAACAGACATCTAGTTTATAGCGGATATAGCGTTCCATAGCAGTACAGTGATGTATTTTTCTATTGAAGTACGCCCATTAGGCATTACATCATTAATTCGTAATATCATTTGCTATAGTGCGATCATGCCCAATCATCCAGTCCATCTAACCAGTAGAATCCGGTTATAAATACACTGGTTATTTAATACACTGTAGCCATTCTAGCGACAATCTCTGGGAAATAAAATGTTGACATTTACAAGCAGAAAATTTGTTATATAGATTGTATGAAATTATGATATAATTTAGTGCTTAGATACTCTGATTAATCCTCGAAATAAACAATATTCTCGTAAATGGCACATTATCTTGTGCATTTGTTGGGTACATTCAGTCAGGAAGCGTTATTATTGGTCAAAATAAATATCAGTATGGTTAAAGACTGGTTGGAAATCCACCTTTAAGTTGATGCTATGTGTGATAAATTTTATTGAACAGTTATCCTTGTTCCCTACGTAAAGGTGAATGTTGTGTAATAGTCCATAAGCTCCCATCAGATTTTCCGTTCGTTGCACCCAATTAGTGATTAATTTTCCCATATATCACTTTGAAGGGGATGTCCTCCTGACTAGGATTAGGTATGTTTCCGCCCCGAAAAGCTGCACGTTAGCGTGTCCTGCCCATTTCAAAATGGACGCCATTGTTTTATGTAAAACCGACATTATAATTTCATTACAGATAGAAATTTTATCTACGACTACACGAAACCAAGTTTTTAACTGCCTGAAGGGGGCTTAAATATTTAAGCGTCCAAGATGGCTGGCGCAAGGAGGCATATTTTGTTAAATGGACCTAAAATGGCAGCTTGTTGAAATAAGAACCTGGGTGATATTTTGGGAGCTCCAAAAAGAATTTATGGCATTTATATTTTACGTATAGGCTTGTTTTTTTAAAGATGGCGGTGATTATATTCGCTCTAGGGTACGTAAATCAGGGAGAAAAGCAGCCCTACCCATCTTTTCGACGTTACTAAACAACACTTTCTAATAATGACCCTTAATCATTTCCAAGATGTAAGAAATATTAAAGTGGGGTATTGACTTGTCCTAGAGAGTGCTGTTACTATAGCTGGTTACTACTTGGGCCATATAACGTAGTTTAAACTGACTCTATAATAGTTCATAGGAAGACAACAGCTCATATCAACCTGATACAATAAAATCATAATAAATGGGTGTGGACTGTATTTAAGGTCTACTTAGTGACGTCATGGGTGTTTCCCAGTAAAAATAAACAATGTGCTTATGAAGAAGTGAAAAATTTGTCTATATGTGAAAGGAAAATTTAAATATGGTGGCCTAAGTTTCTTTCGAGCACATCGAGTGCTATCTTTGTTCCTGACTTGTTCCACAGGCTCCTTCTCTCTCTCTCTCTCTACTGCCCAGATCAGCTTCCTTCCCAGCGTCAACTAGTGTTGAGTGGTCTGCAATTATCCAGAAGTACTAGCGCGAACCCAGCTTCAAAGTTTGCGCACAATCATATAAAACGTGCGTATCTGCCAGCTAGAACGGTAGGATGTGGCGAGCTTTTGGCGAGCAAGAAGTGGTCGCTAGGTGAGCTGTTTTGAGTAAAATGTGCCGGCTTTCATTTTTCGTCGTTCGTTATCTGATTTAAAATTGCAGTGAACCATAGATTTCGCAGAGGGAAAAGTCATATAGAAAGGCAACGTATAGAGCTACGCGCTGAAAGTTACTTGTCATACAACTGTTGCTGAGACAAACCTTTTTTTTTTTATATGCCCTAATTTTGCCACTTTTCTAAAGATTACTATTAGTCAATCTATCGAATTTTAGAGAACGTTTCCGAACGTTTACCATTACCTTTGCAGTCGCCCATTCTCCCTCAAATGTTTAAAGAAAAAGGATTATAATATGGCCTTATGCAGTGTAAATTTACTCAGTGAAAGGTTCCTTTTAAATGTAAAAATGCTCTTCACCGAATTAACCCTATTGTTTTCTTCCTTCACATTGAATAACCGGTTATAAGAAATTCGTCAAAGCCCACTCAATGTATAGCCTTCCAGGCACGGTACGTCACAAATATATGCGTGTACCCCCGAGACACGAGTCTCAATTGTGTGTAATAAGTATTATTAGATTGATGCAACTCAGTGTCATATGGGACGCAAAGCTATTGACAATTGATTGAAGTGATTTGAAAGATAAACTAAAACAAGAACAATCAACAGGATCACTCCACAAGCTGACACATTGTAATTTCCCTGGACACAGATAAATGACAGATAGTATTGTGTCAACATTTCAGAGGTGACACAATCCTCTAAGCACATGTTGACAGAGTTGGAATAATTCGAGCAATACATCTTAATAGAATACCTCAATCAATCATCGTCTCTTGGCAGAAAAAAACCTCATTTGTGTATTTGATCTTTGAAATCACAAGCTGCTATGTGTAAATGGGCCCATTTTCAAAACAATAAAAAATCACATTCCGAAATAAACATTCTGACATGATTTTCGCTACAGCAATATCTATTCTAAGAAATAAAATTGCCTTGGTTTTAATTTATATTCAGAGTGAATATATAGGACATTTTCATGTTGCCAGAAAATTGCAACATGGGAGGTTTTCAAAATGGAGTCCATTTTCACAAAGGTCAAAGGTCAAATGCACTTACAAGGTCTCCTGCCCATGGATGCACTTTTTAGGCTGTCCGGTTTTAATCGGAATTATCTCATGGCAGTATGTGTGTATCCGTGTGTGTCAGGCATTTGGTATATACTTTTGGTTAAAATGTTGTCAAAGTTTTAAGTGCAGTGGCAAATCACGTTTATCATGTTTATACCACTGGTATATGTTGCACTGATGTGAAGGTCATTTAGGGGTCACTTAGGTCAATATATGTATGCATGTGCTAAACAGTTTTGGTTAAAATAAGGTGTAGCTTTTAAGCAGCGACGGATCATGCTCATATTCGCTCTACTTATATATTGAAACAATAGTCTTCGGTGGGGCACAGATTATTTAGGATAAAATTCATATACAGCGACGGATCAGGTTCCTATTAAACACATCTCACGGAAAACGAAACTTTTTAGAAATATCTTATAATAATATGCATACAAATTTATTTCATATTTAAGTTTGCAATTCTATATGATAATATGTAGACTTCTCTGTAGTCTGTTATAGAAACGCAAAATCAGGAACACAAACACATTGTTAATGCCATTCGGATTAATTTATTCTGTTTATATCACTCTATTATGTGGCGTTAATAAATAACAAATAATATGAATAATAATTTATTATTATTATCATTATTATTCTCGGGATCCCAGGTTTCCATTTCATCGGTGTTTAGTGGGGAACGTCCTTCACCTAAATGTATTTGGGTATACATTGTGGATTTTACCACCTCAGCCATCAAATTACTGCGGCTGCGGGATACTCGAAGCAAAATACTTACTATAATACGCCAGCTCTTTGTTGACACAACCCGCTATATAAATCCAAATTATTATATTTAAACATGACCTTCATTGTATTATTTTTTTACTCGGTCTGTCGCCGTTTCAGATGAAATTTGATAGAAACAAAGCAACAACATAAAACAAAATTATGTAACAAATAAATGACTCGAGGATGATATATATCTCTTTAACATGTCATCTGTGATCAAGCGTATTGATCTTTATGCATGCCCTTGTCCTTGGTGGAATAAAACATAATCATTTGCTATTATAAAATGTTGTTGAAAAAGGCCTGTGGGAATCGTGTTTCCACCTGCCACGAAGGAAATGATATTCTTATCTATCATGCATGGTCGCATGCAAAAAGCCATTTTTTTCTCCGCTTGATTTGTTATAATCATCTTGTTTACAACCGTCAATAGATGATGTAATGGCGATAACCTTCATATATCAAGTGTCCTTTGAATAATGAACACAACATACAGAGGTTTCTCTTCACACATATAAAGGTGGCTAGTACCCAGATAGCACTGCAATGGTGGTCCAATACTGGACTAATATTTATTATTTATTGGCCCTATATTGGCTTACAATATTGGATAAATATATTTTGTTCATTGGCCCAATATTGGCCAATATTGGACCAATGAATTGTAACCAATGTTCTTTTACAACATTTTGGATTTTTTTTCAAGCTGCTATTTTTAAATAACTTAATTAGATAATTTCGAGCTACTCACATAATTAATATTTTTAATGCAACTGGTATAATATAGTATAATATCATTGAAATAATGTGCTCTGTTTAAAACACCCATTGTAGAGACATATTAGTGTATTCCTTTATTTATTTGACTGAGTTCTCGCCCTGCTATTTTTAAGCAATCAATTGCTTTTAAGTCAATAAATTGGCTCTATATTGGCTGCTTGTCTTGGGTCAATGTTCTTCACCAATATTGGACCAGTAAGGGGTGCCGATATGAAGCCGATGCCACAGCTGCCAATGGAAAACCATTATTGGCGCAATATGCAATAGCCACGTGTTACCGATGCCAAGATTACCAACGGA
>JAMKCH010087796.1:0-11289 GCA_023653785.1 Ophioderma brevispina | reverse complement strand
AAAGGCGGCAAAGAAATCCAAATTTTAGACGTCTTCATTGGTTTAACACGTAAAGTGAAATCTTCACGAAAAATGCTGATTTTTGTTTATATGTGATAAGGCAATATTTTCTCTCTTCCAACGGCACTATAAAATGATGGCGGCAGCTTAGGGTCGTGAAGGAGACGAAGATGTTGACTGTCTATCGATTCTTCGACAACTTGTCCGTCTTTATTAGTTTCATTGTAGCCCCATTGGGTACTATGGCTGTTGAAATCGCCAATAAAGAAGTGAGGTTTGGTAGGGTTCCCGAGGCTGAATTGGTTTGTAGACTGATGTAACTTTGACAGAGCTGAGCTCAATAGTGAGGACTTCGATGTTGTCAACAGACATTGATGTTGCTTTTACATTGGAGTCCGTTTTCACAAATATAGCACTTCCATATACTGTCTATGTATATGTGGTCTCTCGATGGCTAAGACCATTCCTGGTATGGTTGGGCGATGGTTTTCGATTCTTCTATGGGTTTTCTGCAGACATAGAACATCGCATTGGAGGTTGTTACACGTATCAGCAATGATATTACTTTTTGCACTAGAAATACCCTCTACGTTCAATGACACTATAGTCAAGGCAGACCTTTGAAAAGGCCTGCGATGGGGTCTAGTCATGATATGGTACATACTTGAGATATGATGTTTTGGAAAAGCAGTGTTTGGTAGGTTTATTACCATTTGGTCTAATCCCATTTGGTCTAATAGCCATTTGGTCTAACTTCAATTGGTCTAAACCCATATTTATATAATATTGGATGGCTGAGGTTGATAACAGAAAATATCGCCCGAGCCTAGATCAAATATCGGGCGAGTCAAAGACGAGCCTGATATTTTCTTGGCGAGGGCGATATTTTCTGTTATCAGCCGAAAAAAGCCATTCAATATTATGCAGGAAGAAGCTGACATGACAAAAATAGTTTTAAAATGGCTTCAAAACTAATAAAAACGGGGTATTTGTTTGACGAGTTGCATGACCGAATGCCCAATATTTTTGCGTATTGTGCAGTGTTGGGCGGTACGCGCTAATCGCGCTGTGGTATTGCACCACAGATGCATAATAATACCTAATACCAATTTGTCTAATAACCAATAAGTCTAACATCCAATTTATCTAACAACAAAAATGTCTAATAGCCATTTGGTTTAATGCCCATCTAGTCTAATGCCCATTTCGTCTGCTATCATTAGGTCTAATAACCACAAACACCATATCCATTTCGTCTAATGTCCACCTGGTTCAATCTATTTGGTCTAATACCCATTTGGACCAGATTGACATTAGACCAAATGGATATTAAATTAAATGGATATAGACCAAATGGGCATTAGACCAAATGGATATTAGACCAGCTGGATATAAGACCAGATAGTACAGAGCCATATGTCGAAAAAATGGCATTCGTTCAATTTTTGTGTTAAAAGCGATTTCTCAATTGATTTTATTACTTTGAAAAGTGAAGATTCAAATGAAACATGTTGCCATTTTTTTCTAGAGAGTTTAGACCTTCAAATCCAAGATGGCCGCTGTGGACGGAAATTCAGCGTATTTGTATTCATATATTGGTCTTCTTGGCATGTTACTACTACAACTACCATTGTTAATGGTCATAAAAAATAAATATGCCAGTTTTAGGACAACCGGAATGTATTCTATGTTTTTCAACCTATTTCACCTTTCAAAATGGCTACCATTTAGCACAAAATGGCCGCCATTACCGTTACAATGTTTAATAATTGGATTAAATAACCTATTTCATCAATTGCTGGTAAACTTACCAGACAAAGCTAGAATACATCATAAAACAACTAGAATGATATATTCTATGCTTTTTCAGCTATTTCTATCCAAAATGGCTGCCATTTAGTTCAAAATGGCCGCTATTACCTTCATATTTTTTAATAATTGGGTTAAAATGTCCTGTTTCACAAATTGCTATTAAACCAACCACACGGAGCTAGGATACATCATAAAGCAACTGGAATCATGATATATTCTATGCTTTTTCAGCTATTTCTCTGTTCAAAATGGCTGCCATTTAGTTCAAAATGGCCACCATCACCATTATATAGTTAAATATTTAGGTTGAAATGTTAGGTTTCTCTGCCACTTGGTAAACATGGCAAATTAAGTTAGAATATACAATTAAACATGGCTGAAATAAAACCAGTGACATAAAACAATTCTGAATTATGAAAATATCTAAAAAAATCTTTCCATTTTCTTTCCTCTTATGTGTATTTAATGCTATAGAAGGCCAAGTAAGACAAAGCAAGCAACTGAGCAGCAAGATAAAGCAATTGTGCACAAGATATGAAGAGAGCCCCCAAGAGCCAAGCAAATCCCCAACAAGAAAGAACTTAAAAATTAGACCAACTAGAACAGAAATAGGAAGCAAGTAAGCTAACAAGAACAATTGTGCAGCAATTACCAATAGTGTAGCAAGCTAAAGAGACAAGCCCAAAAGTCAAGCAACCACAAACAAGAAAGAACTTAGAAGTATGAGCAATTAGGAGCAAAGAACTAGAAGCAAGCCATACAAGACCAATAACTAGCCAAATAAAGCAACTGCATAGCCCAGCAAATCCCAACTAGAAAGAACTTAGAAATAAGACCAAATAGAATAGAAATAATAATCAAGCAAGCTATCAAGAACTATTATGCAGCAAGATAAACCAATAGTGTAGCAAGATAAAGAGACAAGTCCCAAATGCCAAGTAGTCTGTAAACAAGAAAGAACCTAGAAATATGAGCAATGATGAATCGAGATGAATTGAGGAACTACGAACAAGAAGAGGCAGATACCTTGCTACTACTTCATGCGTGTTCAATTCAAGGCGATGCAGAGATAGTTGTACACTCACCGGATACTGATGTGTTCTTGCTGATGATATCTTTGTATGCAAAGCTACCTAAGAATACATTTTTTCTTCACTGGAACTTTGCTGGCAGGACCAAGGAAAGGTGTTTTAAGATATTCAAGTCCTGTAACGATGATGAAATCCTTAATGCATTGGCACAGCTTGGTCAGGGGAAGAACCTTCATTCTCAGGAGATTGTTTCTCAGTTGCAGAGGTTCGTCTGACTACTGTACAAGTCCAATGTGCACACTAAGGTCAAGGAGCTATGATGGTTTTTGTGCTCCAATCGTCAAGCTGAAGGAGAAAGTCTTCCCCTAACTGAAGGATCACTAGTTCCCCATATTTAGCGTGCCCACTACATTGCACTGATATGGGCATCATCACCAATTAGTCGACCGGGTCTTCCTTCACCAGATGAGTATGGATGGATACTCACCGATGCCCACTTTGTTCAGAGGAATAGTTCATTGGTAGAACACCAGCGCTGTCACCTACGGAGCCTAGTTTTATCCATTTTAAGATAAGCACTCCTGGTATATCTCTCTCTCTCTCTGTGAAGGTGACATAGTAGGGTAAATTCACCTTTTGCCGTGTCTCTTTGTCTAGATTAGTGTGTTCTGAGGTCTCTGGGCTTTGGACCAGACTTTGGCGGGTTAAACCTGGTTTTGTGAGCGCTCAACCAATCCACTTCCCTCAGAGCATATTGCTGGAGTTGCCTATAGCTCCATCTGTCTGAATGCCTTTGAGCTCCTGCTGAGCAAGATAACATAGCTCGCTCTGAGTGCAATTTTGGCTGCTGTATCGGTTATAGCCTTTCTCTTTCCTTTAGGAATGCCCAAGGATGCCAGGCATTTGTTAACTGATGTATTGCAGAAACCTCTGCTTCCTACTTCTATTGGAAAGTAGTATGTAAACCATCCTCTGCTTTGACAGTCAACCACTAGATCTTGGTATTGCACTTATTTCTAGCATATGCATTGGATAGGTTCTCCATACGAACCGTCAGCTCTATGATGATCACTGTCTTTGTTTTGGTAGAAAAGATGGTGATATCTGATCTCTTAGCTGTCTCAGTCATTTCTTCAGGGAACACTATTTGTTTGTGTTCCTCATCCATCAGGAATATCCAGTCACTGGCCTTCTTCAGAATGTTGGTTGGTTCTGTCTTAGGCATTGGTAAGAATGGATTTCGATAGGTTGTACCATCAGCTGTGCGAAAGGCTATTGTAGAGATGGAGTTCAGATTCTCAGGTGCTTTTTTTTATTTGCCTCTACGACGTACTCTACGACGTTTTGTCTTAGGCATTGGTAAGAATGGATTTCGATAGGTTGTACCATCAGCTGTGCGAAAGGCTATTGTAGAAATGGAGTTCAGATTCTCAGGTGCGATGTTTTTTTTATTTGCCTCTATGCAGCTTTCAGTGTTTGGTCACGGCGCCAGTTGTATCTTCTGCTTTGTAAAGAGTAGCTACAACAATTGAGGATGTGGAACGGTGTACAATGACGATGATGGCATAATTGACAGAGTCCAAGATTGGTCTTGCCCCACAGCTTCAGATTGGCAGGAGATGGAAGTTGATCATGGATTGCATTGATGTGGAAAGATAGCAGCTCTGGCGTTCAGACATTCAAAAGTTTCTTCCAGGAGGTGTCGACCTGCATCACAGACTCCCAGTTCAATCACTGCCCTTGCTTCGCACATCCACAAAGGTAGACCAACATGTTTTCCTCATCTACATCTGTTATTAGTCCTGTGAGGCATTTCCTTTGTTCTTGATGACTCATGTCTTCGATCAGCTTTTGGTTCTTTTCGTACCCAAGCCTGGCTCCATCCGTCTGACCTCTAGCCATTTCATTTAGAATTAGATGCCGTTCTTTCTGTTCTAATTCTTGTATACCATTCCATCTTTTTGGCTTTCATCTTTGTTACTTTTCAAGCATTTTCTGTATGTCTGTGTACTTCCATCTTAAGATGTTTGAATGCTCCAGCACCTCAAGCCATAATCAAACTAGTAAAATGTGGATGCAAGAAAGGATGTGGCTCTGGAAATTACACCTGTCGACTCAACAAGTTGCCCTGCACTGAAATATGTGGCTGCCTTCAATATGAATGTCACAATGTAATGCAATATGTTGAACAAATAGATGACAACTAATGAGGCTATGGGTTTTGACACATTTCAAATTTACCATTGATTCAGTCACTCATGTTTATTAAGAGCATTATCAAATAGGACAGCTATGGTGATATTAATTATTGACTCAAGAGATAAGATTCGTGGTCAAAAGGAAAGGAACTGATTTCAATTCCTGGCAGGTTTGATATAAATTTACCAATGTCTAATTGCAGGTTATGGCAATAGCTATCCATATTCTTGATATCAATATAAATAGTGCTTGGGGTTTCTTTGAATTTTAGATAAATGATTCATCGTAATTTGTTTTCGATTCAAGGACGTTTCATATTTTGTTGACCAGGCTCAAGACTCAAAATACGCTTACAATGAATAACTTGATCAAAGTAGTTAGGACTGTTGATGTTGTGAGCTACTTTAATGCATTTAGAAAAATATAACTGATTTATCACGATTTGTTGATGACTTCAATCATCTAAACAAAGACTTTGTAATCACTAACAATGGGTACCCATAAAGTAAAACACTTTTCAATTTCATGCCTATTGTTATTAACTAGATGATGGGGAAATGGATGCACATTTAACAGTTTACCCTTTTTAACATATGTTATCAGTAATGCATGTGCACATGATGTTGAAGAAGACCTATTATACTTTGAGGCGGCCATCTTGGATTTACAATTATGAGATGGAAAATGTACATTTCAAATATGATGCATGTATGAAAAGAGATATACGGCATTCAAAGCCCTAACAATTAACACATTTATAACCATTGCATATGATATTCGACATACTTGCTTCACATTTACATGCATTTTATACAATACCTTGGTATATTGGCAGCCATTTTGTGTTTATAACTTTTTGGATTACCTATAATCTATACTTAACTGTTTAGTATGAAAGCAAATTATTTCAACTCATTAAAATTCCCATTTGGACTACATTTATATAGTCCTGTGTTATTTTAATATACATTGTTTGCCCAGCTATTGGTGATTTTGGCGGCCATCTTGGATTTCCCACTTACCCCCTTCAGAAAAAATGGCAACATGTTTTTTTCCATTTTATGTCCCCAAAAGAGACAAAATCAACTTTAAGTTCGCTTTTAACACAAAAATTGAACGAACTGACATAAGGCTGTGTACTAAGATGGACATTAGATCAAATGGATATTAGACCAATTGGGTATTAGACGAAATGGATATTAGACAAAATGAATATTAGACCAGATGGGTATTAGACCAATTGGCATTAGACCAAATCGGTTATAGACGATATGAATATTAGACGATATGAGGTTTAGACCAGATGAATATGATACTACATGGCTATTAGACTAAATGGTTATTAGCCTAAATGGTTATTAGACTAAATGGTATTAAACCAATTGGAGTTAGCCAAAATGGCAATTAGACCAAGTGGGATTAGACCAAATGGCAAGTCACCGTTTGGTGGTGTAGAGATTAGCTTTATTGGCGAGCAGTTTCTGACAGGGAAGACCACAAGACGGTTCTCTACTTCTCCTCCACAGCTAGGATTTGCAATGCCAAACGCAAATTGTTGACATTACGAATCCTTCAAATTGTGATTGTTTTAAGAGAAATAAAGACAAATGTTTTGATATAATTTCTTCTTCTTTCAGGCTACAGGTACTAGAGACATCCTCCTGTCCTAATCCACCCTGTTCACTTGCTTTGGTGTCCAACGAAGAAGGCGACAAGGATTTCGTTGTTGGACATAGCAGAATAGTGCCTGTCAAGAACTATGATAATGTATTGTACACGGAAGCAGGTAAATAGGGTCATAAATATGGATCCAAGGTTTGAAGATGTTTTTGTACATTTTGAAAATGATTCGTTCCAACCCCTGAGAAATGAGAGGAACATAGGGAGTGTTCATAAATACTTTGTGGAATGTTGGAGGCTTCGGACGTAAAAAATCTTTGTAGTCCTCCTTTTAGGTTGGATTTTTATGCATCCTTTTTGGGTCTGAAATGTAATTTTATCAATTTTTAAAGATAATTTTAAACTCAATCAAACCATTATAAGACCTTGACCTTTGCTGAATAAACATTTGACCTTTAGCCTATTTTGCTGTATATCTCCAATGCATTTTACAGACAGGTCACCATAGACTTTTTTACTCATTGTTACCACACGAACAATTTGAGCTATACTAAACGTTATTTGGACCATTATTTAAAATTTACCCCTGTAGAAACTTTACCCCCCTCCTGTGGAAAATTGCCGACATTTTCCAGAGGGACATGTGGGCTAAAAACCTTCTAAAATGCCCTTTGAAGTCAAATCAATCGTCAAACCTTACTTGCCAAAGATTAGTCACGGAATTGAGGATTTTGACTTAACTACTGGTCTTAAAATTAAAATCTTAATCATGTTGTTACTTGATGTGTAAGGTTTGTTTTAATGAATCATTTTATTGTAAGCACGCGTATGTACCTGGAGAATTCATATCTCAAGTTCAGTATAACTCTTGCAATTTTTAAGAACAAATTTGTTGGAGGAAAATATTTACAATAGCCTGCTGCGATCAAATGTAAAATTTGAAAAATATAAGCAAAAAGTCAAGGCACTATTAGTGATCCATCCGAAAGAGTAAACAAAAAATCAAATTTGCAGGAACAGTTTGAAAGTGAAGGATAAGTCTGTAGAATGTTGATAAGTTATTTGTTTGCAACTGAAAAAAAATGACAGAAAAGGAACAAAACAGCAGTGAAGATATGAATCTTCATCGACTAATGTTTTGTAGTATTATTAAAGTGATTTATTGGTATGAATCTATTGGCACATATATAATGAAATATCCCTAAATAAAACGTACCAGATATTTTTCATGGCCATTGGAGTATTCCTTGCGAAAAAAAATCCATATTTATTCCGACAAATGTACACAACTGTACAACAATCATGGAAGCTACCATGTTTATTCCCTGTGGTATATTTACAACGCCGCATGCAACACCGAAACAGAAGCCAGCGAAAATATATCACGTGACTTCAGCAAGTTTGCCACAAGAATCATCCTTGTGAACTTCGTTGAGCACGCAAAGGATAGGAGCGAAGTTTCTTTTAGAAATTTTTATTGCAAAAAAATTACACTTTTTAAAACCTCAGTGATTTGAGAAAAATGTAAAGAGGGGTGTTTTAGATATCATTTTGTGATTAACAAAGGTTTTAGTTGGCCTAAACACTAACAATCCATGAAAACGTGGACATTTTAAAAGGGGTCGCGTAATATTTATAGTTTTATCGCAGTCGCACTGTAACCACTGATCTCTATACAATGGATTGGCTACACAACAGTATTGTATATTAGATGAATGGAGCAACGGGCGGACATCTTGGTCTACCGAACACAGTAGCATTCCAGAGACACCTGTTTGGCAGAAGTTGTATCCCGGGTGCACGTTTTAAAGACATGCCATCCCATACGCGCAAATACAATGAGCTCAATGAATTGGTTTGATTCTGTAATCTGTTGTGTCGCTTATCCACATTTCAATGGGAACAAATTTTGTATAAATGACCGGCTCTTAGCCACCTGCTTGGGCTCTTTTTGGATGGCCAATATGGCCGTCAGTGCCTCAATTACGAAGCCCATGTTTCCAATCCATTGTATAGAGATCAGTGTTCGAAACCCACTAATGCGCGGACAGCAATCTACGTACTTTTAAATGTACCGAGTAGCGCTTCTTTGTATGATGAAGAGTTTCCAAATTTTATTTTAAAAACTATATTTCTCAAGAATCCCAGGCTCATTTTATAAAAATTAGGTACAAATGTATGCCATTTTTGATAAATTTATATATTTTAAAGGAAAACGTTAAATGAAAGCTGTGTTTTTAATTTCAATGTTAAAAGTAAGCGCGATAGTCTTTCATACAGGCCAGAACTTGACTAACCACCGATCATCTTTCAATTGTAAGTATGAACATGAAGTTGAGACCTATATGCAATTTTATTGCTGAAAGTATTACAGACCAAGGTGTTGAAGAATCCATCGGGTGCCAATTTGGACCCCTTAGGAAATTTTAATTAGAGGTCATGGGTCACATAGGAGGGCGGGCTGGAATAGTGGTCCACGCGCTCGCCTTCCACCAATGCAGTTACCGTTCGATTCCCTGCTAAGTCACCCAGTCAGCAACATAATATTGGTCCAACATTGTTTTAGAATACTGGATAAATATGTTTCGCCCATGCGCCCAGGATTGGTAATATTGACCCAATAAAATAGACATCGTTTATTTCAGCATTATAACCTCGTCTACAAGGTCATGGTTTACTCCGTATATGTTGACACAGGCGGTGAAGGTCATTAATGTTTCGTTACTGAAGTTGGGATTTAGAGGTTACGAAATATACGTTAGACCAATGGCGACATATCCGCTAAAATCGACTCACTTGGCCATATCAATTACATTTAATCTACCAAACAGACCTCTACACCTTTTGGCATATAGCTAGAAAACGCTATTTTGAGCAACTTGAAATTTGAATATTTTAGGGATTTTAGTTTCAAATTTGCCGTTGCCTTCATCTCTTCCGTCAGCAGACCACAAGTAGTTGTTTGCATGGGAAGAGTGAAAGTAGCGTAGTGGATGTTTTGTTACAGAGATGGACTAGTATATTTAGCTCGTCACCCAGTGCCGAACCCGAGCCGGTAGTTGCGATTTTGTATTTGAAGCAAGGCTGGGCTAGGCTTGGCATGCACTGATGATTTTGATGATCACGTATTGTGTATTCTCGTGATTGTAAACATAGGCTACTTACTAGTTCAAAGTAGTACCATATACCCATGATACATGTGTTTCTGTCAAAAATGTCCTATATGCTCACACATCACTTACTGGGGCTATCTACACGAGCGGATCAATGTGACCAGTGGCTTGCATGGTGTATTACATACATAGGAGTATCGTGTTACTGCACACTGCACAGCCCACAGCATATACTCTGTTCGGTCTTGAGTCATTGAGGGTGACGTATACGTAATGACGTGACTCTGCATTCGCTTTAGCATTTCGATTGTGCTGCCTTTATCCCCGTGCGTGTTGCAATGGAAAGGCCAGCGCGTGCGTTTCTAGGGTGCAAAACCTAACGCGCACAGTGACGTCACCCTCAAACTTGAGATCGAAATATAGGGAGTGCAGATAGAAACACGCTTCTATCGCGGTTTCTATTGCATCACACAGTGTCACGCCTAATAACGCGCGATTCCATTACGCACTGACGTGCACGCACTTACGCGATAGATTTGATTTGTCGCAACAATCATGCTGTAATGGCATGAAAATGTGCATCGTGCAGACAGTCCAACGCACGTTCACAAACATCTGGAGTTGGAAGTACCACATACATTGATGCGGATCTGGTGCCCTGTGTAGATAGCCCCACTGTATTGTTTTCGGTCTTACATTTCCTTTGTGAATATGACATCTGGTTGTCTGGAACATTCCGCTCAGTGTTTCTTCTAAGCCTGTATGACACGATTTTGACGCAATCGGTTGCAGATTTGACGCGGGGCGTGACGCACTAAGATGTGGAGTTTAGAACAGCAGGACTCGTCCGGACTCAATTGGCGAGTCCGAGTCACTCAGACTTGGACTCATGCTCGGTGGACTCGGGTCCCATGGACTCGAACCTCCCTAGTGGGCAATCGACGCTGGAACGTCGAAAAGACGTCGAGAGTTTTAGAAATTTACACACTATTTATGTCGAAAATGCAAATCGATTTGATGTCGTTCTTAAAACGTCGATTCAATGTGCATTTTCGACGTAAATTTATAAAAAACGTTGACCTGTTTTCGACGTGCCAACGACGTCGTTTCGACGTTGCTCTAAACGACTATGCCCGCTGGGTCAGGGCCCCATGCCATGGACTGGGATTCGCCGCAGACTCAGACCTGCTGGACTCGGACTCAATTGAACCCCAGTGGACTCTGACATTCAACAAAACTACAACACACATCTATCTCCCAATACTGGCAATACTAGTAGTTTGAATGATCACCAGATACCATGATTTGTTTACATGCCTCAATCTTCTAAAATATTATAAATATGCTGACAAACTTATCTAAATCAGATGAACATGATATTAAATAGTCCAAATGCACCATTCTCCACTAATTTTGTGAATGCTCAAAATCAGAAGTCAAAGATAAATTGGAACTTGAATAGATGCTGTATGTTATTGTTTACATACAATCAATGCACGAGCAAGCATGAAGTA
>JAMKCH010087795.1:1538-13069 GCA_023653785.1 Ophioderma brevispina | reverse complement strand
CTGTGACCTCATCAAAAAGTGGGGCGATGCCATGTTGCACATGTGACCCAAAGTTTGGTTTTAAATCCATCAAAGTATGAGGATATTACAGGCAAAAGTTAAACCCTTTTCACAACAGAATAACAGACAACAACATCAAAAGACAACAACGGGGACCTCAAAGTGATCCCTATGTGTTTCCTGCCTAAGGGCAGGCGACACAAAAAGCCTTCCACGGTGAATATCACAGATTTTCAGAGTGATATGGGCACTGATCAATTAGAGTTTGACACAAACAACAAACATTATTGATTTTGTTTATTCTGTACTGCTGTACACAGAATCAGCTGTTTAGTGAGATTTTGAGTATCATGCCTGTAGTCATTTGAAGGAGACGGTATATGACATTAATTCCTCAAATACTTTTTATTTATTTTTTTTCACTATTTGGTGGTTTTTCTACAGTAAAGCAGTTATATTGATGGTACACACTTTATTCTGATTTATAAGTTAAAAACTTGCATTTCCAGTTTTCGAGTCTCTCGCCATTATCGCCTGCTAATCCTTAAGAAACAGGGAATGCACAGATTGACAACATCATTTGTTTGTACATCATTAACGATGGTACCAATTTCTTTGTGTTATAATTTTGATGTCACATATAAAATGCATACCACATAGTGACCATACGCGACTCAGGATTTCTTGAATACAATTTTTTTTATAATTTAAAATAGTCAATGAAACTAAAGCTCGTCTCCTAAATTGCTCAATTCCACAGTTAGTATGAATCAGGTTTTTTGTTTTGATGCAGTAACATTCATACATGTATAAGAGTGCCATAGGATACTGGTGCATAACAAAACTTCCGGATCCGGATTTTCAAAACAAAAGATTGGATTTCGATTAGCTTATTTTACACATAATTAGTCTAAGACAAGCATTATGTTACATGCCAAAAAAATGATTTTTGTTGAAATTTGAGTGCGCCTCATTGGGAAATCTCTACGTCAGCCTTTAACGGCAGAGATTCGGAGATTTCAACATTATAATGTGTGTGTGTGAATTTAAACAAATCTTAACAATTAAGGCCCAAGGGGGTTCCATGACCCCCCCCCCCCCCCCGGAGAAACCACTTTCCCGAGAAGAAATGTTTGCACAAAATTTATACACATGTGAGGGTCATAAAGACACCCCAAATATCAGCAATAAAAATGAAATTTGTTATTTTGGCCTGCAAATTAGGGGCAAAACCATTGGCCCAAAAAGACCATAAAAAGAAAATTCAATGAGCCTTCTGTGCTGACATCAAACATTTTGAAAACTTATTTTATGTTGACATCTATTCTAGAAGACCCAAATTACATATTTCACACTTAAAGGTGCTTGTTCCGATCGCCTTTGGGACCCCTCTGATTTACCCGGAAGTAGTATCAATTTTGATATCAGATGAAAGGTCGTATTTTTCTCATTGTTTTCCTGAAATTTCAGCTTTCATATCAATTTAATTCTCAAGATACGGATAAAAAACAACCGTTTTAGTGGTTAACCATCAATATTAGCACAGTGAGTAGGGCGTTGCACTATGCATTATTGCATCTAGCATCAAAACCGCAAGTTTGTTTCCCACGGTACTTGATGGTCAGTGTATACATGTGTCAGGCTCTTGTATCAAGTAGAGAACACGATAGACAAAAATCGGAACAAGCACCTTTAAGTGACCAAGCGGGGTTAAAGGGTTAATTATTTTTAATGTTACTATTAATTGTTTACTAACACGTATGTGTGAACTTATATCAGCAAAAAATATTCACTTTGGTTCTTTGATTTTAAAAATATTCTCAGATGACTTCTGTTAGTGCCCAAGGGGTGGGGGTTCCATGGGCCCCCCACTAATTAACTCACTAACGGCTTGGCCGATTTTAATTATTTTGATATGAAAAGCAGCGCATTTAAGTCAGACAATTACAAAAAATTTGGTACAAAAATCCCATGTGTAAAGTGGCCTGCGCGAAAACAAATTTTGGGGGTCCATAATGAACCCCCCACCTTGGTCACTTCTGTGTTAACTGTTCAATTCCAAAGAATTAGGAAATAGTAATTAGGAATTGCCATCTTTCAAGAATGTGTAAATTGAGACTTGGCTTTCTTGCAAAGCATTTCTGACAATATTCACACTGATAAGGTCTCTCCTTTGGGTGGCAAGTATGGAAGTGATGGTCAAGACTTCTCTTTTGCGCAAAAGATTTCTGACAATGCTCACACTGATATGGTTTCTCCTTTGTTGTGAGAACGAATGCGATTTTTAACTTCTCTTTTATGTACAAAGCATGTCTGGCAAAACCCACATGTGAGCACGAATGTGACTTATGTCTTTCTCTTCTGCAAAGCATTTGGAGCAATACTCGCACTGATGGGTTTCACATTTGGGTGGAAAGTAAAAATGTGACGTTTGAGAGATCCCTTTTGTGTAAAGCATTTCTGGCAGTATTCACACTGGTAGGGCTTCTCATTGGTATGTATACCAATATGACGTGTAAGGTCGCTCTTATGGACAAAGCATTTCTGGCAGTGCTCACACTGATGAAGTTTCCCTTTTGTGTGAGTACGAATATGACTTTTAAGGTCTCCCTTTAGTGCAAAGCATTTCTGACAATACTCACAATGGTATGGTTTCTCCCTTGTGTGAGTACAAATGTGTTTAGTAAGATGTGTCTTCTGTGTAAAGCCTTTCTGACAATGCTCACACTGATAGGGTTTCTCCTTTGTATGAGTACGAATGTGTTTAGTAAGATTTGATTTATGTGAAAAGCATTTCTGACAATACTCACACTGGTATGGTTTCTCCTTTGTGTGAGTACGAATATGTTTGGTAAGATTTGTTTTCTGTGCAAAGCATTTCTGACAATACTCGCACTGGTAGGGTTTCTCCTTTGTGTGAGTACGAATGTGTTTAGTAAGATTTGTCTTATGTGCAAAGCATTTTTGACAATACTCGCACTGGTAGGGTTTCTCCTTTGTGTGAGAACTAATGTGCCGTTTAAGGTCTCCCTTTAGTGCAAAGCATTTATGACAATACTCACACTGATAGGGTTTCTCCTTTGTATGAGTACGAATGTGCCCAGTAAGATTTCCTCTCCGTGTAAAGCATTTCTGACAATATTCACACTGAAAGCGTCCTTTGGGAACAAGAATGTGTCCAGTAAGATCTCCCTTTTGCAAGCATGTGGCAAAGTCACTTTGACATGATATCTCACTTGTGAAGAATTTGTATTGATGTGACCTTTCTTGCTGCACATGTTGTTTGCCTTGCAAATTTAAATATTTCTTTATGTGCAATGCATTGTGCTGTCTTAGTCTATCCAATGATTGCAAAGATTTTCCACAATACTTGCATGCAAATGGTCTGTATCCTCTCATTGCGATCTCCAATACTCACAAGAGTCCGCTTAAGATACCGTACTACAGAAATCTGTTCAAGTACATCACCTATTAAGGTATCGCAATGGTTGCATAGGTTTATACAGAAATGGAGTCTTCCTTTGAGGTTGTGAGTGTGGGCAAATAAACAGGGCTGACTTGAGTTCACATCTGAAAAAAAAAATAAAGTGAACCCATATCGAATCACATTTCCATCACACAAAATACTGCAAGATCCTTTATAGTAATGAGCCAATCATAGCAAATATGGAAATTAGCTCATTAATATGCACAAATAGAGATGACTATTTATATACATGGAAATTATAATTGCATGCACCACCACCCACATCACATACTAGGTGTTGTCAAATTCATGGACCCTGGGATGGAAGTTTACCTTGTATTTAGATTTATAAATAAATCTCTCGGGTTGTATCATTTGCTTGATCTTCGCGTATATTGAATTGAGTTTCGCATCGTCGCAGATGCTGCTAGAATCATGTCATCTTCTAAATTATGGCCACTTGAGACTGAAACACATTAACGCTCGTTTCTCTGGTATAAATATAAAAAGACATGGAATGGAATGCAGCTTTCAGTATTCCAGAGACCAAAAGTCAGTACTTTTGACCCAAAATCAGTATTCTTGTAAATTTTGGCCTAAAGTTCACTCTACAGTCTGTATAGCAATATCAGTGCAGTGAAAGGCCAATTTGGTGCAAAGGTGTTTTTTTTTAAAGAAATGACATGAAGTTTAAATGTAAAGGTGCAAACTTTAAAGGTTAATTTGTAACTTGAAAACTAAGCTACCTACGTACATAATTATGAACTGCATCATGAGATCTAGCTCTTTAAAATACAGCTTTTCCAGAAAAAAATGGACAGAGCTCTGCTGTCTGACAGCCCCAGTAAAGGAACTGTCAGTAGAAACTAAGTCCATATGGAGAATTTTCTTTAAATATTAAGAATATGTCTAAATTTTAAAGGATCATAACTTGAAAACTGAGCCATCTACATACAACTGCACCATGAGAGAGCTCTTTAAATTACTCTTTCCTTTAAAAAAATGGATGGAGTTCTGCCACTGAGAGTCCCCCATCTAAGGACACAGATGGAGAATATTGTTTAGCTACAGTAGCACATTACAAATGAACTTAAAAGTCTAAACTTCAAAGGCCCATAACTTGACAATTAAGCTACCTATGCACATATGTGCATTGGCTCTGGAGCTCTTTAAAATTCAGCTTTTCCAGAAAAAATGGACAGAGCTCCACCTTCTGACAGCCCCATTTAAGGAACTGTCAGTAGAAACTAAGTCCATATGGTGACTTATGCATGAAAAGTATAAAACTATGTCTAAATTTTCAAACTTTAAAACAAAACCACTATAACAATTTAGATTTCAGATATATTTATTTCATCTCATGGCCCTTGGGCCAAATTGCATGAAATATTACAGTATAAAAACAACTGTAGATTAAGAAAAATACATCTAAATTACATCAAAATTACAACAGAATATAACAAGATTGCACTTTTATTTTTTTTAAAAATCATAAAACATAATCCATTTAAAACCAGAGGCTCTCTATACTGAACTCCCTCGCCACTCACTGCAACATTACAATTAAGCACCATCAAGATTATACATAGCTACCCTCAGCATAAAACAACAAAAACCTCACACTCATGTATCACACTTTCTAAAAACAAACACTCACACCAAAACATACACACAGACACTCCCCTCTAATACATAGGAGCATAAAAACCCTGTAAACATAAATAAATAATAAAATTAATTTGTATTCAACAAATCAATAAAATAACTGGGCTCTTTCTGAAACGAGTTGTTCTGCATGGCAAAAGAGATATTGAATGTGAATTACGTAAATTCCTGTCATGGCATTATTGCCTCGTAGAGGGTATAAAGGTTTTGTGTGTGCACACTCAGGCAGAGATTTAGCAAATTTAACACTGTGTTTAGCCCTACGCTGTCAGAGTGTTTCGATCCCACATTCTACAATGGCATCTGTATATAACATAATTTTGCATGCCCTCTTTTGAACTTTTTCAAGGAAGATCCCATACTACATCCCCATACTCCAGCAAGGGCCTGACATATAACCTTTATAAATAACAACTACTTCCTGAGGTGTAAAACCAAAACCTTTTCAATGTCCTCAACATGTATAACCGAGAGTTAACCTTTGTAGCCAATTTCTTGGACTTGCTTGTCCCACTTCAGATCCTCTTGTATCCAAATTCCAAAAATTTTTGTGAACTTGACAAAAGTTAAAGGGACGTTCTCAATGTGGACCGACGTGACGGGAGGTTTTTCATGAAACAAACCTGTAGACCCTGACATTTAGATGGATTCAATGTCAAATTGTTATTTCTCGACCAATTAGCAAAATCATCCAGTTCTTGTTGAAGATTGCTGTTAGAAGTATTGATAATATTTTCAGCAAAAGTGAGGTCGGCAACATATTTCCACACACCAACTTTGGAGTGTGATGCAGCATCATTTATTATTACTTGGAAACCCAAAGGGCCCATTTTTGTACCTTGGGGGAGCCCCCCATTTAAGGTTTTGAAATCAGAATTTTTTTATTTTATCTGACACATTGTTGTCTCTGTGAGACAAAACTGCTAATCCAGACGATGATTGATTCTCTAACACCCATCTGATTCTCTATTTACACGCATCTGGATAAATTCATTGTTTGTAGGTCTATCCCTTTGCACCAATGATGTTAAATTGTTAAAATACCTTCAGAAGACATTTAGCATACAGTAGTTAAATGGTTAAATCAAAATATTAATGTGGGTGAACCATTCGAAAGTTGGGAGAAAAATGATGTCAGAAACCATTTTAACAGCCTTTATAATAGAGGTGGGCTATAGAGGGTCATATTTGGGTCATAGTTTCAGATTACTTTGGACTCAGGCTAGAATGATGACTTTAATGATGCTAATCCCATTTTCAAAGAAAAAAAATTAAAAAGTGCGAAAATCAGGGTACCCCAACGAAAAATCCAAAATAGCGGCCAAATTGGCCAAAAATCATATTTTTGACCATAACTTGAGAAGCTTTTGTTAAATCACCTTCATTTTTGTGGCAATATGCAACTTCCATCTCACCACAACTTTTCGTTTTCTTGATATTGCAGTTTTAGCTTAAAATTGGACTGAGAGGGCGCTTTCCCAAAAATTACACATCATATGAAAAGTTTTAAATTTTAACTGGTGGGCCATCATCAGTATTGTTGATTCATCATTTTCTGAAAATTAGAGCTGTGTAACACCTACCATTTCCCCATGGCATCACTTTAAAATTTGATAAAACACTCTCATTGGAATAAACAGGGGTCAACAAACTTTCTTGTGTGTGTTACAATATGAGATTTTCATATTAAATGTATGGTTTAGGGATTTATTAAACAGGCAGAGCAATGTTTGAACCGGCAACACTATTTGTGGAGCTCCATGTACGACTGTAGAAAATAAGCTTGCATTTATGGGTGAAATCTTGTAAAACTGATTTGAAAATGTTCCGACCATTTCCGGCTCTTAAGAATTGCTGGTATGAAAGTTCAGTGTACCTTGTAACATAATGTATTGTCTGAATTTTTGCCAAAGCATGCCCCTTCATGTAATTTTAGCTCAAACCCAACAAATTGTAATATTTTGAACTTCCGGTTAATAATTAAGAAGCCAGTTAAAGGAGAACCCGTACTACAACGAATAATATTATACAATATACTCTGTAAAATAATTATTGACCACATATCGAGTGGTTTTATCAAAAAACGGAATTACCGGTATATTAACCATAAAAATAAATTAAAACCATCTAGTCTTACCATGCGCTATTTAAAATTTGCGCCAATGTATAACGTTTTATGCGATACGGTCGGAACGTCTGCATCACATGTGCCACGGAAATACACACGTGAAAGCGTCACGTGTGAAAGTGTATGACGCTACTGTGCCGTCCGTATCGCATAACACATACATATCTTATATACACTTGTGCAAATTTCAAATAGCCCATGGTCAGACAAAATATTTATAAAATGTTTTTTTATGGTTAGTATAATCCAGTTTTTCCATGAAACCACTCAACATGTGTTCAATAATTATAAAACGTATATATGCTATTATTAGTACGGGTTCTCTTTGGTGTTATTAAAGTTCAGTGTACCTTGTAACAAAATGTAATATCTGAATTTCCTTGGATAAGGTTGCCAAATTTATTCAACATTGGCCATTTACATATCTAGAGTACCATCAAATGCTCTTTACAGGTTATTACTGATGAAATGGTAATGTAAGTGTTTTAAATAATTGAGAACATGGGAATGCACAAGATTTTATTACAACTTCATTTGTTTATACATTTTAATATATGATGGTCACCAATTTTGTGTCATAATTTTTGATGTCACAAACATATAGGTGACCATAAGCTCACTCAGAGATTTCTGAATTTACAATTTTTTTATAAGTTAATTAAAAATAGTCAACTAAAACTAAAGATAGTCACCTAAATTGCTCAATTCCAAAGTTTCCGGTGAATCCGATTTTTCGTTTTGATGTAGTACACATTTACATGTAGTATAACAGTGCCATAGGATACGGTGTATAACAAAACTTCCGGATCCGGAATTTAAAAAAAGATGTGATGTTCTATATGAAGGACTTTGATTTGAGCTTAGCTATTTCACATAGTAATTAGTATATAGGCAAGCATTATGTACATGCAAAAAAAAACATGATTTGTTTGAAATTGTGTGTGTGAATTTTTAAAAAAAATAAAAATCTTAACTGTTCAATTCCAAAGTATTAGGAAATAGTAATTAGGAATTGCTGTCTTTCAAGTGAAACAGAATGTGTAAATCGAGACTTGGCTTTCTTGCAAAGCATTTCTGACAATATTCACACTGATAAGGTTTCTCCTCTGGGTGGCGAGTATGGAAGTGATGGTCAAGACTTCTGTTTTGCACAAAAGATTTCTGACAATACTCACACTTGTGCGGTTTCTCCTTTGTGTGAGAAAGAATGTGATTTTTAACCTCTCTTTCGTACAAAGCATTTCTGTTTCTGGCAAAGCTCACATTGATATGATTTCTCCTTTATTTGAGAATGAATGTGACTTTTAAGGTCTTTCTTTTCTGCAAACCCTTTGGAGCAATACTCGCACTGATGGGTTTCACATTTGGGTGGAGAGTACAAATGTGACGTTTAAGAGATCCCTCTTGTGTAGAGCATTTGTGGCAGTATTTGCACTGGTAGGGGTTCTCATTGGTATCCTACACAAATATGACATGTAAGGTCTCTCTTACTTACAAAGCACTTCTGGCAGTGCTCACGCTGATGAGTTTCCCCTTTCAGTACAAATATGACTTTTAAGGTCTCCCTTTAGCGCAAAGCATTTCTGACAATACTCACACTGGTATGGTTTCTCCCTTGTGTGAGTACGAATGTGTTTAGTGAGATTTGTCTTCTGTGTAAAGCATTTCTGACAATGCTCGCACTGATAGGGTTTCTCCTTTGTGTGAGTACGAATGTGTTTAGTAAGGTGTGTCTTCTGTGTAAAGCATTTCTGACAATACACACACTGGTAGGGTTTCTCCTTTGTGTGAGTACGAATGTGTTTAGTAAGGTGTGTCTTCTGTGTAAAGCATTTCTGACAATACTTACACTGGTAGGGTTTCTCCCTTGTGTGAGTACGAATGTGTTTAGTCAGATTTGCCTTATGTGCAAAGCATCTCTGACAATACTCGCACTGGTAGGGTTTATCTTTTGTGTGGGTACGATTGTGTTTAGTCAGATTTGTCTTAAGTGCAAAGCATTTCTGACAATACTCACACTGATGTGGTTTCTCCTTTGTGTGAGAACTAGTGTGCCTTTTAAGGTCTCCTTTTATTGCAAAGCATTTCTGACAATACTCACACTGGTAGGGTTTCTCCTTTGTGTGAGTACGGATGTGACGTTTAAGAGCTCCCTTTAGTGCAAAGCATTTCTGACAATACTCACACTGATAGGGTTTCTCCTTTGTGTGAGTACGAATGTGCCCAGTAAGATTTCCTCTCCGTGTAAAGCATTTCTGACAATATTCACACTGAAAGCGTCCTGTGGGAACAATGTCTCCAGTAAGTTCTCCCTTTTCCAAGAATGTGGTAAAGTCACTGTGACATGATTTCTCACTTGTGAAGAATTTGCATTGATGCGACTTTTCTTGCTGCACACATTGTTTGTGTTGCAAATGCATATATTTCTTTCTGTGCATTGCTCTGTGCTGTCTTAGTCTACCCAATGATTGCAAAGATGTTCCACAATACCTACACACAAATGGTCTGTATCCTCTCATTGCTATCTCGAATGTTCACAAGAGTCCGATTAAGATACCGTACTACAGAAATCTGTTCAAGTACATCACCTTTAAAGGTATCGAATTGGTTGCATAGATTTTACAGAAATGGAGCATTCCTTTGATGTTGTGAGTGGGCAAATAAACAGGGCTGACTTGAGTTAACATCTGAAATAAAAACAAAAAAACAAGTGAACCCAGTAATTGAATCGCATTGCCATCATACAGAAATACTGCTAGTTAAAACTTGCAAGATCCTTTTAGTAATGGGCCAATCAGAGCAAATATGGAAATGACACCATAAGAGCAGATTTGTGCATATTAAAATATGCACAAATCATGATAACACAATGCATGTGTATTACTTGCTTCCACAATTGCCCACACAAGTTTTGTCAAATTTGGACATTGGGATCTTGTAGAAGTTAACATTTTTAGTAATTTAATGAGCTAATCAGAGCAATATGCAAATGAGCTTTTTAATATGGATAAATAATGATAACAGTGCATGGGTATTGTCATTACCCACATACCTAAAGTTTAGTCAAATTTGGACATTAAGATCTGGTAGAGGTTTATTTTTTTAATAAATATCATGCAATTATAGTTTTTTCATGTGAGTTTAATTTTTAGTACCAGTTGGAAATATTCAGGTCATGATGCAAAATTAAAGCTTTGAAATCAAAAGATCGTAGGATCAATTCTCACTCTAGGCACAAAATTTATTTTACTATTTTATTTTAGAGTTAGAGATTGCAATGAAAACAATTCGGAGTTGGTAAGGGAATTACAAAAAGCACCTTGGTGCTTTGTATGTTACTAAGGGCGGGCCAATACTTACCTGACATAGACTCAATACAAATTGCATCCTCTCTGGGGATGCAGAATCTCCAAATATACTCCTAAAATAATACCCATACCCAAAAGGGTGTGGTTCCCCCCGTGGCGACATATTACCCAACATGCACCATGCCATCCATCGTTCCTTCTCAGCTGACTCAACCATAAAGGCGGAACTTACGCAAAGGAAATAAGACATTCTTTGACAAAATCTGCAGCAAAGACGAATCGTTTTGTGCACAAAGTTTGTAACGAGATTTGGCTGATACCTGATTAAACTCAGGCCACCGATTGTCAATACAACCCGCCGTGAACCAAACACGGAAGTCGCACAAAGATTAATCTTGAACTGTTTACCAACACCGGTCTGCGATGTCCGCCGAGCTATGACCTCGGTACCTTCGCCAAGATAAAACTTAGTGCGCGACAATCGACCGAAACAATCTGCAAAAGGTTTCACTTAGAAAGGATCCACCGCGCACATGAAACTGAAGCGGCGCACGTGGTATCCTCAGGGATTTGCCGGAAACACTACTAGAAAGGATCCACCCCGCACATGTACCTGAAACCAGCTCTATCTGTGGAATGGAATTCAAGATTATATTAGAAACTCAAAGACACAGTCGTTATTCAAAAAGTATTATACTCGTCATCTGTTAAGTTCTTATCAATAACTTGTTAATTATCCCCTTAGGCCAAGGGAATTTGATTCTTAGTTTCCTGTTGGAGCGCGCGTCAGATTTGCCGCTGTGGCAAAAATTTCATTATTTTGTGAAAAAAATTGCTTTTCTTGAAAACGTGATAATAAAAACAAATTTTCAGTTGCTCAAAATATTCAATCATCCCGTCCTGATCATTTTAAGCAGTTCCCTTGGGAGGGGTGTCACGGTATACCATAAATATTGAATTTCCT
>JAMKCH010087794.1:0-18703 GCA_023653785.1 Ophioderma brevispina | reverse complement strand
AAATTAGAATTCAAGTGGCATGGACCGTACCTTGTGATTGGGAAATTAACGGATGTCGTGTATAGAATACAGAGATCAAGGCAATCAAAGCCAAAGGTTGTCCATATCGATCGCCTTAAGTCGTACCAAGGCGTTGAGCTGGAGAGTTGGCTCAAAAAGTAAAGGGACATTTGATTCATGAACAGTATGGACACGAGCCACGGTCTGATCCGATAATTGATCCGAAGAACTGCGGAACTGAATCCGCAACACAAAAAAAGTATTAACTACTAGTAGATCCAGCTCTAGCTCTTCAAACAGCAACGTTCATCATGACCAAGGAGTACCAAAGTTACCAGCCTTGGTCCAGGATCAGGGGAGGCGACTGATCCGAATAACATGAACAATTAACTACTAGGGAGTACATTTTTGAATAAGAACTATGAAGAAACGTCTGGAATCGTCCGATGCGCTGGTGCATTGTTGCTCGGCTCCTTCGATGATCCGGGGCATCCGACTCGGAGTATGGGATGGAATCTTGATACATGGTGAGTTATGTATTTCATGTGTAAGGTTAAGGAGAAGTTACCGGATCATGCATAGCTATGATCATGTCCTATTTTGTGGAGAATAACGAGATCTAATATGCGTTGTTAAGAAGTCAATTGTAACGGCGCTCGCATATGGTATAGTGTTTAACTCAATGCATGTGTTAAGAAGTAATGCGGCATTGTATATGTTTTATATGAGGTCAGGAATCTGGTTATTGTTATAACATTCTGAGCACTGATATAAGTGATGTAAAGTTAATCAGATTAGCTTTGATGTAAAGATAGTTGTTACCCTTGATATTTTCCTGAAGATGAGAAGAGAAATGGATGGGCGAGATTTCTTATGCCGGATCAGAGGGTTGTCGGATCGCTGGTGTAGCCGACCCACATGCAGTTGTGGCTGCTCCGGTGATGCGACAACGCCGGTAAAAGTATAAGAAATCGACCTCGGATAGTGTGTGATGATAAAAAGTCACCGCGTCCATTTCCGTCCCCAGCCCGGTAATATGTTTTTGTAACGATCCGGGACGGATCGGTTTGGGAGAGGGAAGTGTGGCGGAAATTCAGTGGTGTGCGTTGAGGGCGTCCTTCATGACGTGTTAAGTTATGACGTCACCTTTTGGCAGTATATAAGGCGATGCTGCGAGCACTCGCCGCTCTCCTGTTCCTAGCTAGCGATGGGACAGGTTCATTAAAGCTAAGCTCCCAAGCCCACACTTCTGCATCGCCAACTTCATCTTCGCAAGCCGAGACGCCGCATCCGACCCATGCAAGCCCTATAAAGTTGATGAGAACTCTATACCTGGTCTCTGCGTGTGAGTTATTGAAGTCATTGCCTCCAGTAGTTAAGTCCGAATCCTGCAAAGAACTGTTAATAATCCACCGGATCAAAAGGTACGGGCAACCGACCGCCCACCGCCATCACCGTCGTAAGCCTTGCTGCTCGCTACCAATTTAAGATCACGCAAGTGAAGAGAGGTTCCGCCACAGTATTATGTTCGAATATTTTTTCTATGCATCCGATGTAAGTCTCGGCTGGGAATATCGATCAGACAAGAAGCTCAATAACTTTTTGTGATTATGTACAAGGTCCTTGTGTTCTGATGAAATCAGTAAACTTTGTTTTTATGTCCTGTTGAAAAGCTTCACTGTGATTTCACTAAGATTATTATCGTTTCTAAAGATAATTTCCTTCTAAAGCAGGACTATCGTTGTCTGAGTAGAATAAAAATCGTATTTCCGACTCTTTTCTTACCACAGTGGTATATTGAGTATTTTAAGAATGTTGAAATTTTAACTCCTTAGTTCTCCTTGTAGACAAGGATGTATATTTATTAATCTTCCCTGGAGACGGTCAGCGCACGTTAGTGTTGAAAAACAAAACACATGTGAGCTTGGCCAGATTCGAAACTGCGACCTTCGTATTACTAACACGACGCTCTTACCAACTGAGTTATCAAGGATTGAGAGGAACGATAGATATCATCTATAGGTGTTAGGTCCGAAAAGCGCCCTTCGCTTTGGTTGGAGAATTACATTGCAAAATCTATCAAGGGTCTACATGGTCTATGGGGGTCACCAAAATTTCTCTGGATGTTGCAATGGTGGCATCACCAAATCGGTTAAAATGCATTTTCTGCTTCAGTATGACAAGAGGAATCATTTGACACAACTTTCAAAAACATCTGATCATTTACCCCCAGGGTGACCTCTAACCATTATGGGGGCTATACAGCTTTAATTAAATGTTGGAACCTTAACTTTTTCTAATCCTTAAAAGAGACGAACGCGTTAGTGTACATTAAAACACAATTTGACGCGATTTTAATATTTTCCCCTGTACTAACATTTCCCTCCTTGAAGAAGGGGAAGCAGTCCGAAAATTTGAACCCCACCATTTTCTGACTGTTTAGGCCCTATTGAAACCCAGACAGCAACAAAATCAATTTTAACATGAAACCCTACGGGAATACACACCATACCACACTATATGAAATTACATTATGACGCAATATGTTTTCATGAGGCACGAAAACCTTATTCGTAAGTCGCTGATTACATATATATCAAATAGGGTATACCGATAAAAGGAAAACGCAACTAGTTTAATTAAAAACGGTCAAATTTCACGAAACCCATTTAACAAATTGATTTTCCAGAAAGAGTCAAAAATACAAAAATAGCGGATGCGATTACAGGACACGATGCGAGGTTTTGCTCCAGGAGTTTTGCTTCACTGCATACGTGTGTTACGTACCGGGGATACGTGACATCTATTATATGTTAGGCTGATATACCAGCTATTGTGTCCCCGGTAACCTGCCTATTTATTTCGCTATATACGTCAAGCCCTCTTTCTGTTCATAATTATCAATTGTGCTTATTTTGTTCAACTGTCCATTATATGATAGCTGTAAGACATAGCATATTTAAGAATTGCCTCAGATAGGTTATCTTCTCAGCTAAAACTTTTTGAGCACTAACCTGCGTTAACACAAAATCCGTAGTGCACCGCGGATAACTCTGTATCAAGATCTTAATCCTTTGAACACGGCAAGCGACTACAGTCGCTCAACGGTCAAAATTTGTCAAATTTTGTTTCAAAAAGTTCAAAATTATTAATTTTACCGTGCATATTCAGAATCAGAATGAAAAATGCATCTAAATTAGTCCAAACAAGCCTAGTCTTTGCTGATATTCTTTTTAGATGGCTTTCCAAATGCCCTGCAAGCATTTGTGACGCCATCTCTAAAGCCACTGACATACGTGCTATATTACGTATACAGAATTGAACTATACCTATATCCAAACCTGTCTACTAAATAACCATTAGATACGGATTAACCAGTCAATAGGATAATCTTCTCAACAGATGGGACCATTTCTAAATCAGATCAGGCTTTCCCCGTCAATAAGATTGCCTCTCCAGAAGAGTAAACCTATTATCGACTAGACCTTGGTGTTAGACTTCTGCACAAGTGAACATAACAGCACAATTGGTGTTTTTAATTAAGAAAAAAAGGAACGCTGCTTCCAGATATTTAAAACAAAAAACCGAAATATATTCTCAATTTTACTGAATAATTACATAAATCGATTTTAGTTCTTGTCTCGACGTATATGTAAGATGAAGATTTCAAAACACACCGTTATGAAAAATAATGGAGTTTTGATAAGGTCTGGTTTGCCTATTATAGTAGATTTCAAATTACGCGAGACTCCTTGCATATTCGGACGGGTGTGGTATTAATATGGGGTTCAATCCCCGGCCATGCAGAGAGTAGGCCTTTGTTGCCATTACAAAACATATTGTGACCATGGTACAAAGTTCCTGTACAGAATCGGCTTACTGGAAACTGATGTATTCAGTTATACAAATATGTCTGTTAATGATTGAAGGACGTATGCCATTGTTGGCCAGGATGTCAAATCCATTTTTAAACTCTTAATACAAGGTTGCCCCTTTTTTGATGACCAAATAAAAACTTAGTTGTGTTATGTGTGCATCGATATAAGAATACATTATTTCTTCAATGCTGTGATAACGAATTGTATTTTGCAGTGTCAAAGGTAAGTTATGTTCAAATAACAACGTTTAATGAAATAAATGCTGGTGTTTTCATCCTGATACTTGAATTGAAACATCCATCTATCTTAGATGTGAAATGTATTTTATGTCAACATTTATTTAAAAGCTACATTACTATATATATTGTATGAGTATCATAACTGTTTTACTTGTGGCCGTTAAAATAATTCCTCTTGCCTCTCACAGTGAATGGGACAGACCTAAAACTTTTAATGAGGTCGCACTTATTTTGAAATCTACTATAGACTCCTGGAGTCTAACAGGCTCACCATACCTTATCAAAACACCATTATTTTCATATCGGTGTGCTTCTCATCCAAAAGGATAGCTAGTTACAAGGTTCCCTTACTCAAAACTAAAAAAAGGTTCTTCAGTTAGAAAAAGATCACTGGTCGTAATGTCGTATTCGTTACTCATAATAGGTTCGTTAGTCAAAATATTTAAAAGTTTGCTAGTTATAAAATTCCCTAGGCTTAATTGCCTAACTGCCCCTTTTATCGCAGCCCATTTCCCCCTGATGTACAATCACGGTCAGGGAAATTGTATTTTTATAGTCCTTGGCTTGAGGCAAAAAAATTATCTTAAGCTCCAATTTTGAACTTCCAATCTAATCTTACTGTAAAATCTTGGGGAAACCAGAGCAGTTCTGATATATTTTTACTATAAAACATTATACAATTTATTAATTGTACCTAACCAGCAACCAGTCTTTCCTCCCGGTCCGTTACAAAATGCGACTGGACTAAACTCATGCATGAGTCCTGCTTGGATCATTCATGTCATTCATGTCTGTTTCTGTATACTTTGTCGCTGAAAAACCTGCCAATTAACTATTTAGCTCGGTTTAGTTTTGAGGTTCAGAAGCCTATTCAGAGTAACAAACATGGTTTTCATGTTTGTAATATGTAATTGTTCCCTGTAATAAACCTCCTTAGCAAACCGAATGAGCTTACCAATCACCGGTGATTGTGCAGATAATAATTTGACCTAATTTACCACATGTGGTGCCGTGGATCAGCGCTCGCCTCATAAGCATAGGTTGTGGGTTCGAGCCCCGCTGTCGCCAATGTGTTGTGCACTTGGGCAAGGTACTTTACCTCGCTTGCCTCTCTCCACCCAGAAGTATAAATGGGTACCGGCATATGCTGGGAATGCAAAACAGACTCGCTGTGTGGGAGGAGTGGCGAACCCCCCACAGCAACATTATATGAGGGAGTCTGGCCCAAACACCAATGACAGAGAGATTGGCACTCCGCCTGCGGGCGCACCGTTTTTTACCTTAATATACCTTAATAAACGTTTGACCTAATTTAAAGTGTTAAAGCAAAATAAACATTTTTAAAATCGTTGTAACTAGAAAAGGAAATCAAGTCAAATGGTGAATTCTGAATGTTTGAAATTGTAATGGCCTTCGACCTTTTGATTTAAGTACACGGCACACTAAGGAACGGTTATTATCATGGTGAAAATGGTACGTACAGGTGTAATTTTGGGATTTTTTTGAGAATCAATAATCCTTTTTGCTGTAGATTTTAGGTACGCGTTATTGCGCAAATGTTGTATGGAAATGGTTGTAACACCCCTCCTACTTTGGGTCGGATATTCAATCTTTCTGTAGCTGTAGGTTTCTTGAAGCTGAATTGATGCATGAGATGAGTAAAGAAGATAAATAGTTCCATCCGAGCCAGTTGTTCGCCAAGACACACACGTGTACCTGCAATGATTGAATGAACATAAATGATAATAAAATAATTACAACACTGACATGAAACACCACACTACGCATCCATAAGTAATTGATAGACACCGATTAATGAAAAGGATCAAGTCAGATATCGGTTGCAAGTAATTCAATGACAGATATGTTGATAAACCTCAATAGTGGGGGGACTGTACCGTGTGTCCCCCCTAAAAAACGCAACACTTGGTGGCAGGCGCCATAAGTTTTGAACAAAAGCACGTGACTACGTATTCTTTGTTGTAAGGTAAGATGGGACGGTTAGCCAATATCCCTGAAAAGTTCATAACGGTAGAGTCAATAGTTTTTTAAGATATGTCCCCAACAATCAAGTAACCCACAGAATCCATTTTACAAAAATGAGGAGCTGGTAAACACTACTTGAGACTGGCAATGAAGAACAAAATGGCAAATACAATATTGATTGCAATCAACATTTACTTGCCCAAATTTCTTGCAGAACAACTTCTACTGGATCAAATAACTGCATTCAAATAATTATTATTTAACTGATAATGATAAAACATTAATTTATTGGTGATAAAATTTGTTTCAAGATGATATAAAACTATGACTAAGTCATAGACAAACTCCACATTACATAAAATGATAAATGCGTTGCAACTTGCTTGTTACTGAAAATAATGTTAAATTCTCAACTTTTTTATAGTAAAACTTATGTTTTCAACACAAAACTCAATAACAATATCAGTATATTCATTCTGTCATTAAATTTTATGGTTAAGATAACTCTTTGTGTGCCGTCACAAAATGGTGATGAATGATTAGCTCTAATCCAATGCTGTCTTATTTGGACAATACGAAGAGTTTCTTGATCATGCATTCCTAATTCGATCTTTTAAGTGTGTTAAAATGCATGTTTCCAGCTGTTATTACCGATGGAAATATTCATATGTTAATATCTGTTGCAGTTGCTGTCTTTAAAAAGATGACATGGTGGTTGGAATTAGAGATTCATATTGGTGGTTCTAGGAGCAAAAAACGTACGGTGCCGTATTTGTAGTTTGGGGTCATATCTTACCTTTATGAACCGTTCAGGAACATTACCTAACAGTCCCATCTTACCTTGCAACAAAGAATAAGCAGTCAGGTGCTTTTGTTCAAACCTTATGGCACCTGCCACCAAGTGTTGCGTTTTTTGGGACACACGGGTAGTGCACAGATCTTATGTGAGTGTGCAAACCTGGATAAAATTGTGAATTTTGGTACACAAGTACTTTATGCATTGATAATAAAAAAAAATTGAGGGAAGCACTTGTCACACCCCTTTCATGGACCCGGCTTGGAGTTCAAGGTTACACAGGGGTAAAAAATTAAAATGTTCCGATTGCGTTTAAAAGCATACCATGATGTTTGTCTGGTTACAATGATTCCAAAAAGGTATAGTTCGTACAACCTATGGCTTATATTTTTGGAATTATGGGGAAAAAATGTAAAAATGGTGAAAAAGTCAATTTTGGTTTGTACGGGGGTCAAAAATTAAAAGTTGCTCCAATTTTTATATAACGTGGTTCAAGTTGTTGGTCTGGTTACAAGGATTCCAAAAAGATATAGTTTGTACTACCTATGGCTTATATTTTTGGAATTATGGGGTAAAAACTGTAAAAATGGTGAAAAAATCAATTTTGGTTTGTACAGGGGTCAAAAATTAAAAGTTGCTCCAATTTTTATATAACGTGGTTCAAGTTGTTGGTTCAACTCATAGAATGAAATATAGAAATAGTTTTGACTATCGTAAGTGTTTGGTTATTAACAGATATTGGCAGCTATTGGATTCTATTGACCTGTGACCTATTTTGTTGGATAACGTGAAAACTAAGCATAGCAGATAAGGCAGACTATTCCTTCAATCCTTTAAGCTAGGGAAACAATTTTCACCAATATTACCTGAATCAAACTTTTGCCCCATGTACACACCAAAATTGACTTTTTCACTATTTTTACAGTTTTTACACCATAACTCCTAAACTACAGGGTGAGTAAAAAAAAACTTGACCCTGATTGTGTCCGCCATTTTGAATTAAAAAAAAACATATCTAACACATATGGTATCATCGGAAAACCTATTTCATTATCTTTAATTTGCTACAAAGATCATATCAATCGGTTAAGTATAGGCCGAGCTACAGTCTTTTGAATCAAGTAGTCAGATTTACCCCTATCCACGGATTCCCATTTGAATGCACGGCGGCCAAATAAGCAAATGACGATAAGGGTATGTCTATGTTTATGTCAAATAAAGTGATATCTTAAAGGTGTAAAAGCCAGTGATAATGGTAAGTTTTATTTGAAATTACTTTTTTTTTCAACATGTGGCATATTTTGGTCTACAAATATAGACAATACTTTAAACCTCAGAAGGTTGTCGCCGATGTCTGTTCCTTCATATGGTATGATTTATTCAACTACTCCAGAAACTGATACATGTATCAAGTTACTTTATTTTTCAAATGATTGTTATGAGTGATGAGGACGTAGAAATTGTCAAGATGGTATCGATGGTAAATTGTGACTGAATTTTGTGGGGTTAAATAGTGTCACATTTATTCTGCATTCAATAAATAACCCGGTTTTGCTCTGGACACTGATTTCCTTCCCTGAACGCCGTTCATTTGAATGTGAATCCGTGGACAGAGCGCAAAACCGACTACTTGATTCGAACGGCTGTAGCTCGGTCTATATCTAACCGATGTGAATGATGTTTTAGTTCATTAAAGATAATGAACTAAGCTCTCAGATGATACCAAAAAATATGTATTACATAAACTTCAAAATGGTGGACACAATCAGGGTCAATTTTTTTACTCACCCTGTATAAACCACAGATAGTGTAAAATATACCTTTTTGGAATCCTTGTAACCAGACAAACATCATGTTGTACTTTTCAACATAATCGGAACATTTTAAAATTTTGACCCCTGTATAACCTTTAAACCCAAGCTAGGGTCCATTAAGGGGGTTGGCAAGTGCTTCCATCAATTTTATGGATTATCAATGCCTATTAAGTACTTGTCTGCAAAAATTCACAATTTTATCCGGTAGCGCACACCACACTCTTTCACTACAGTACCCTGCTACAACTAGTGATACCCGACAAACAGAACATCAAGCAGATATCCAACGATAGAAATACAACTGTTCAGCGCGTAGCCTTCGGAATTCGAAGTTTTCCTATGGAAATCACTAATCTTTACCCTCTAGGTTATATATTGAAATGTCAAATGTAGAGCAAATTTATACTTTCTGTTATGATATGAAAAAACAAACAATTGCGATTAGTTTCATCAAAATCGGATCGCGGAGCGCTTTCAAAAGAAATTCTACAGGATAACCTTAAACTGATTTAACCTAAAGTACTGAAACCAAATGTTGTAGGTTTAGCAAACTATGTGTTTTTATTTTACCGAAGGGGAGGGGGAGTGGTTGCTACCCTCCTCAGTTTTTTCCGCCTTGCTAAAACACCCTTTTTTGTGTGATTGTCCATTTACATTTTACGTTCCTATTCATGCAAAAACAAAGATCCACCGGACTATAGGTAAGATACAGGGTGATTCCAAAGTGATGGATGGAGTGGGGTGGCAACCACTCCCCTTCGGGAGAGAAGCAGAGGTACCAATTTTGGTACCAATGGATAGATATAGTCCTCCTCTTTCCTCCTCTTTCTACATCATAAAGTTCGCATATCAACAAAATTGTCTTCTTCTTAGCGTATCCACAAGTCTTTGGTAGTGGCTTGTGGTTGTGTCAGGATTTATTCAACTGAGTAAGCTGATCCGGGGCCGCGTGTATCCATGACACGGACGCTCCTAACATGGCCCGCTTTTGAGACTCGGGGCGGATTGGGAACAGTCAGGGGTTTACACCCTACTCTTATTCGACACTGACTGCAATGTACATATACAGTTGTGAGTCTCTGTACACGAGACCGACGGCTTAACGTCCCCTCCGAAGGACCGGATGCTTTCATGATTCAGCACCCCAATAAATCCCAGCAAGTGACCTCACCGGGATTCGAACCCGGGATTTTTTGGTGAATTTGCGCAAGCACCCGCACCCTAACCGCTAGGCTACGCTCTCAACTGTCAATTTTCATAGTACATATAGTGTAGAATAGAGGAAAATTTATTTTTCTCCAAAAAAGTTAGAAATATCCGATTTCCATGCGGATTTTGGGCCTTCTCGATCAAAAATGATTAGTTTGATACACTCAGAGCGTTTTAGTGCTATAATATTGGTTTTAAGTCAGTAAAATTGCGAAATATCAATTTTCCACCCGTTATCCAGTATGTTCATACTTTCCTTATATAGCGAGCGTGAGCACAAACGCACACACACAGTGAGAGAGAGAGAGGGGGGAGAGAGAGAGAGAGGGGGGGGGGAGAGAGGAGAGAGAGAGAGAGAGGGAGAGAGAGAGAGAGAGAGAGAGAGAGAGAGAGAGAGAGAAAGAGAGAGAAAGAGAAACATACATACAGACACACGCCATTATATTAGAAACCGAGGAATTCAGTCATTGGAATGGAACAAAAGTAATATTGCTCCTTAAAGGTCCATGGCCCGATCGCTAATAGCCTCGTGCCAAGGAATCCCAAATTGTACCGGAAGTGGTCCAAATTTTGATATCAGAAGAAAGCTACTAATTTTCTAATTTACTCTCTGAAATCGTAGGGCTATAAGGATGTTTAGTTTGGAAGTTATGAGCGAAAATATACTCCATTTTGGTCGACCAATATTAATTTTACACAGCACTCTATGGGGCTCACAAAATAACGTTTTTAGGTCTGACATAAAAACGGATTGAAAAATCGCCGCGAAAATTTACAGATGGAGTTTTGGGGTGAAGTCCATTCTAAATCGGACCATCCCCCTTTAATCCTTAAGATTTCGCCTTTTTTCTTACAGTATTTCGGATTGGCTCATTACACGATATGGCATGATATAACCTCTGAGCAGGGCCTACTGACCAGTCAAAATAGACCTTCTATATGGTAAATACATCATATTACCAAATACATAACCAATAAATTTAACCGGTAGACCTCAGGGGTAAGAAGAGTTGACATCAAAGATATCAAGAACAAAAGACTCCTGTCTCAAATATACCAAATGTACTCCTCGCCAAGTGATAGGGAGTTCAAGGGAGTTCCAATCCAATTTTGTTATGATTTTGTAGGTTATGAGAAAGCTTTTGACAGTGTCAATTATCATGCATAGCTAAGACCATTCGAAAACCAGTATAGGTATCAAATACACCAGGCTCATCAACTGGATCTACAAAGACCAAACTGCAAGTACACACACATCACAAATTCTATACAAATCAAGAGAGGACTGTAGCAAGGAGAGTCAATACATGTATCATTCAAAATCCTCACAGCAACAGTTAACATGCTAAGGCGTTACAAAGTTGTAAGCCTAAATGCTTCTTCTTCACTCTTCTTTGAAAGCGAGGTTTTCGCAGTGTTTTGTTGAAAAAATTGAAAATTTGGAAAGGGAAACTTAATTAAAGTTGTCTTGGAAGTGAATATCAAAAAAAAGGTGATAATAAGCAACAAAGTTCGCAATACATCTATAAAACATTGTATCTTTCTGTCAAGTGTAAGGTCTTAGTCGTATTTCACGCCCCATGTCGTCATCACGGAATAAACCGCTATCTCTCACCCAAAGATCCCTATTTTTTGAGTCCTCTGTCACCGAATGCCCCTGGGTTTCGAAGCGCCAGCCATGTGATCCCCCGGAAGGAAGTAGATAAAAAAGGCCCTGGTAGGCAAAGTAGTGGGGCCTAACACTGTGGTAAGTCATGACTAGAGTGGCCCCTTGTTTGTGGAATTTGAGATGTTAGCATAGGCCTTACGATCCGTCAGTTTTGAGTTTAGGTACCGTGCTATCGGAAGTATTTCTTTAAATACCAAATGGAGGAAAAATCACACGGTGGGCTCCAAGACTGAGGGGATTTGTAGTGCTTGAATTCGTCCCCTGATTGACATACCTGCACCAAACGGCATTTGTTCTGATCTCTTCCTGACCTCCCCATTTTTGTCTAGGAACCGCTCAGGTTGAAATTCATTCGGATTTTCCCAAATTGATGGATCTCGAGTAACGCTGAAGAGATTTGGAATAATGTACGATCCTTTAGGAATCGTAAACCCTAAAAACTCAGCGTCTTGATAAGAGTAGCGAGGACCTGCCATGTAAACCATGCTTGCAAATCGCTGTATCTCTTGAATAACAGCTTCTGTGTAAGGTAAGTTCGGTTTATCGGAGAGTTTGGGTAAGCGATCTCGCCCAACGACGATGTCAATTTCTTCATGAACTCGCTTTTGTACATCAGGAAAGTTCAGCATATACAAAAGAGCCCAGCGTAAAGTGGTTGATGTTGTTTCTGTTCCTGCCATGAAAAAGTCATTTACTGTAGCAAGCAATTCTATATCGCTAAGATGATGTTCAATGCTTTGTTCGTTCTTTACACGCATGTCGGTAATATACGCATCAATGAAATCTCGTAAGTTCTCTTTATCCAGAGTTGCACGATGCTCGTCAACGATGTCCTTTAGCTTTTGTCGAAGTAAAACAGCAGAGGGCATTCCACCTTTTGGAAAGAACGGGATATTAGCCAGAAAAGGCATAGTCAGAAGAAGAAATCCTACTCCAGGATGACCCATGCTATCTTCCAACAAATGTAACAGAAGTTTGAACTCAGGGTCGTTATATTCAAACCGTTTACCCATGACAACGGAGCATATAACATTGGATACGGCGTTGCAGAAGAGATGTGTCGGATCAAATGGCTTATTCTCATGTGATTTAATTTCTTTCATCATGCACTCACTCTCAGTAGCGATTTGTTCTTCAAAGCTTCTTTTTCCAACACCAAAACCTCTTAGAACTGTTAATGAAAATTTTCGATGTTCTTTCCATGACTCGCCAGATGACATAATCACGCCTGTAAAGGAACACGTTCAATATAAAATTATGTAGTTAATTCTGTTTAAAAGATTTCCTTCACAACTAGAATCCATCACTGTTTAGACTTTCTTTTGGGCAAGTGCAAAGGATATTGGACCTGGACCAGTATTTCAAATAGGTAACAAAGGGTTGTAATTTTAATTATTGATTTGTACCACAACAAAACTGGCCATGCTAAACGTTTATAATCTGCACCATAGACAATGAATCAGTTACACATTACCAAAAATATACCACATCTTTTGAGTATTATGTCATTATTATTAATTCATTGCTATCCCACGACAAGGGTGACTTGTTTTCTCTTCAACTAGACTGTCGATTGTTATGTAGCTCTTTCAATACCTTTACATAAATGAACGATACAGGGTGTCCACAAAAAATGGTGCAAGGCGAAAGAGCCCTCGTTGGAGGTGAAAAAATAAAGTAGTGACGTAATATTTACATTATCATAAATGAAGTATTTGCTTTTGAATACCGTTAACATGCAATTCAGAGATATGGCTAATATTCTATTTCTTTTGTTTTTATTATGTTATTTTTGTCCATATCTCAATTGTATCATTATTATTAAGAACATTGTTTCTAGTGAATCACGTTGTATTATATCCCTTAAATCCCTAAATGCCATTTTTGCCACTTTTCAAAAATCACGGAGCGGACCCCTGCCGTGTGTTTTCCGGGAAAGTGCTCCTATATCTAACAACACAAATATAGTTAGCTGCAGCACCATCCAGTTTGTGTTTGTGTGTGTGTGTGTGCGTGTTTATGTGCGTGTTTGTATGTTTGTGTGCGTGTTTATGTGTGATTGTGTGTGTGTGTGTGTGAGAGAGAGAGAAATTTATTTTACGTTTTTCATTCAACTTACCTGAGCCCTTAAGGAGTTCGTTAACTTTAGGGAAACGAATTGGTGGTCGCCAGTTGAATTCAGAAGTGGTTAACAGTTTATATACTGCATTATAACCGCTGATTATGAACGCTCGTCTACCGAATGGCACGGGTAGGTGACATACGGGTCCGTATTCCTGAGCCAGCAACTCCAAACGTTCAAGAAGCGATCGCGACCTAAACATCAGTTGAGGTAAACATCCTAGCACGGGCCAACTTCTTGGACCTGGTGGAAGGTTTTTGATTTGGTAGCGGTAATTTTGAAATACCCACGACAAAATTAGGAAGATCACTAAGCCTATAAATAGTGTGCGAATATCTAAGAATATTCCCAAATCACTGACCTTAAATGACGCCATTGTTGTTGCTATCGTATATATTTATATATACATTGACTACAGTTTTGGGAGACGTACATGCACTGTGTTTGCATTATGATATTACCAATTGAAAAGGTCGTTTACCACGGATTTATCAATATGATTCAGGTAGCTACATTCTAGATGTAGCATATCGCAATGCGTATCATGTTATGACATAGATAAGGCCAAGTAAAAAGAAATAAATGTTTACCGTCCTCTCCAGCTTCCTTTTTTGGAATTAAATTTTCTTTTAATTTTTAAATTGTTGTCATCACTTTTAAGTGTAAAGGAATGCTTCAGATAGCATGGAACGTGATACTAAATCAACATATATACACGTTATATAATTTATACTGATAGAGAACAATGACATTTCAGTGTATACTTTGGATAGTTAGAAAAAAGATTAAAGGGGTGATGAGCAAGGAAGAATGAAACCCATAACATATGAACATGACACGTCATCAAAATACTACGTATACATATGTAATAACATTTAATACAAGTATAAGAATAGTGACAATTCAGTGTATACTTTGGATAGTTAGAGAAAAAGATTAAAGGGGTAGATGATGAGCAAGGAAGAATGAATCACATAGCATGCGAACATGGTAATCAATCGGTATCAGAATACACGATGATAAATATACATATGTACATAGTGAAACGACAACAGAGTATCTGATAAAATAACACAGTTCATGATGAATAAAAATAAATGCATAATGACAATGCGGATATGAAATGGTGCCATTTCAGGAGAATGTTAAGATAGCTAGAAAAAGATTAAAGGGGTAGATGATAAGCAAGGAAGAACGAAACACGTGTCATTTGAACATGGTTGGAGTTCAACTAAATATCATGTGTGTTATGTACATATATGTAATGTCATTTAATACAAATATAATAATAGTGACATTTCAAGATATATACTTTAGATATAAAGAAGACCGCCTAAAGGGGTAGATGAAGAGCAAGAAAGATTGAAACCTATAACATGACACATCTTAAAAAATGCTATATACATACATGTAATATAATTTAATGGAGTATATTTTAGAATGGGAGGGCCTTATATGCATGATTCTAGCAGAATCTATGACGAAGCGAAACCCAATTCAATGCACGCGAGGATCAAGCAAATGATACAACCCGAGAAAGTATTTTATAGAAGCTCGGAGAAACTGACGAGCACAGAAACAAAAATAAAGACGAAAAATACACGGCCCCGAACCTCCCGCCTTTTAGGCGTGAGAATTACCACTGGGCCAACAAGGGACTGTGCTACGTGGATCTGTGATCAATTGATTTATTTTTTTTGCATTTATACACAACGTCGTTCATTGTAATTTGTTCAAAAGATTCATTGTCATTGTAATGTTTCAATTTCTATTGACTTGTCTGTATGATGCATCAATATACCTTATATAACAGAATCAATAAGTTATGTACAATTACACTGTGTTACATTAAATTACGTACGCCTTATTCCCTAGGTTGTATTCACAAGTACTTGACATAGTAGTACATTGTCATGCGCAGAATGGTGTATCCTTTGTATGTGCTCTGTTTCAATATCAGCTTTAATAATTCTGCATTGCCTTTGTGTTTTTGGTCATTTTTTACAAACCCAGTCTGTCCTACCAAGGGTCTTGCTGTTGTCAATGTGTATACATCTTCCCGGTCCCCTGTTTATTGCTTGTTATTAATTGTTCTGTAAATACCACACGCCTCTTCTTCAGCTTGATTTAATAAAACCGTAATGCCCCCGTGGAAACGAAAGGAAACGAACATTATCTTGTTGCACTCCACACTGTCTTTAGTACTTTTCCAGCGCTTTTTACTTTCCTGCCATCTAGGAGTGCAAACACTGTTTGTGATACCAAACATTATTCAATCTTTTTTTTTTATTTCCTGCTTTACCATTAAGTTTATGGGTGTGTGTGTTGTAAATGACTACTTACACCGATTTGTATATGGATGATACTGAAATTCATTATAATATTTTTTGGCCAAATGTCATATTAATTATGTATCATTTCAATTTCAAATTAATAATTATTAACGTGGATTATACTTCAACATCATATATACCCCATTATACCATCCTTGTCTTACATATGTTTTGAATTTATTTATTATTTTGGTATTATATTTAGTGAGCGCCTCGCGTCTCTCTCATTTGTATATATTTATTGCAATTGTATTAACTGTAATTTAATATTTTTTTGAGTAATATTTAAGAATTTTTTACATTTGTTAACTGTTTCGTCTTGTGCTATTGTTATGTCCGACCCTCCATCTACACTTCCATTTCAGCCTTTTAACTTTGATAGCTCATTTAATCCTTTTGATGACTTTTCTGATGATTCCGACATCACCAACAGCAAATACATCACATGTCGCTACTACACTTTTGAAAACATATCTACACATGAACCCTCATTAAATACATGTAACCTGTCCCTTTTCCATGCGAATACACGCAGTCTTAACAAACACTCCGATGATCTTGTTAACTATTTGTCCAGTCTGCAGCACCATTTCTCTATCTCTGTTTTTTCTGAAACCTGGCTTAGAAATGATGACGATGCTAATCTGATCGACATTGAGAACTATTCGATCGAGAACTGCAATCGATATGATCGCCGTGGAGGCGGTGTCTCACTCTTCATCAATTCTAATTTGAATTATCGCCTTAGACCCGACTTGTACCTTGATTGTGCAAATTGTGACTCCATCTTCATCGAGGTCTCCATCAATTGCAATAAAGCGATAGTTGGTATCATTTACAAACCAGAATATGTCATTCATACTGATTTTATCACACAGCTGGGCAAAACATTAAATATTATTTCTCATGAACAAAAAACATGCTACATAATGGGTGATTTTAACATTAATTTACTGTCACTTGATACAGATTCCAAAGTCAGTGAGTTCATTAAAGTGGCAGGAGGAGATTTTTTTAGGATACGAATTTCTCTCAAATTTCACTGGATCGGTTGTAGACCACCTACCAAGAACGTTTCGAAGGTTTATTGGACAAACAGGTGCAAAAGAAAACCGCCAACCTTGTTTTGAACTTGCCTGCTATCGTAATCGTTCCCCATAGAAAACCATGCTTTGACTTTCTGTCGTGCACCTTGTTTTGAACTTGCCTGCTATAGTAATCGTTCCCCATAGAAAACCATGCTTTGACTTTTTGTCGTGCACGACAGAAAGTACTAAATCATCATCTTATTACATGAAGACGGCGTATTCGGCTTATTCACTTCAGGGGTGATCTAATACATTGGTAAGTATTCCAAATATGTAAAAAACCGGGGTTCGAGAAAAATTGGGGGCGCCTCTTTCTGGAAATCTCCTCATGTCTCTTTAATACTTTTTACTCCCATGACTTTATTCCAAGTATTGACAGGCCTACTCGAATTAAACATTATAATAATGGACACACCAGTATATCACTAATTGATAACATTTTTACTAATGATATATCATCTCGTATTCATTCTGGCGTTATGATTACAGATCTTTCCGACCACTATCCCGTTTTCCTTACTCAACAAAAACTTAAGCTCAACAACACATCGTCAACACCATTAACAAAAAAATCTCGTAAAATTCATCATAACAATATAAATGTTGACTGGAGTCAGATGAGCTCACTTCAAAATCCCGATCAGGCCTACAATAAATTCATTTCTAAATTTTCTGAACTCCTAGACATCCATTGTCCAATTAAAACTACAGTTATCTCTAAACGTAATTCACCTAAAAAACATGGGTCACTAAGGATTAATTAAATCAATTCAAACCAAAGATAAATTATATAAAAATACATCTCTAAACCAAGTATTGATAATAAATTAAAATACAACAAATATCGAAATCACTTAAACTCATTATTGCGTTATAGTAAAAATTACATAACCTAAAAAATTGAAAATAATAAGGACAACACCAAGGAAACGTGGAAAACTTTGAATAACCTACTAGGCCGTTATAAGAAAGTTAAACTTCCCGATTTATTTACTAATAATAATGGCGAAAAGATCACTAATGAAGGGACCATCGCTGAAAACTTCAACCATTTCTTTGCCAATATAGGTAGCAATCTTGCAGACAAGATTCCCGAACCAACTGCAGATTTTAAATCTCCACTTTTAACCTACAACAATTCCCCGAGAAATATAAACAGTTATGATGCTATCCGCTAGAAAGCGACGGACACCTTGGACCTAAACACCTATAGATGATATCTATCGCTCTTCTATTCGACCCAGCTTGATTAGTCAGTCGGTTAGAGGCGTCGGTGCCATGTAATAACGAAGGTCGCCGGTTCGAATCCGGCCAAGCGCACATGGGTTTTTTTTTAATTTCCAACTTTTTCAACACTATCGTGCGCTGGCCATCTCCAGGGAAAAGATTAATAATATAATACAACAATCCAGTAGTTGTTTTTATTTCCAACTTCTCCTGATGAACTCTAAAATTAACATCAAAGTTGAAAACCAGTAATAGCAGTGCATTCGACGACATCAGCAATAATCTCTTAAAACAAATTATCTCATCCATTGCTATACTAGATTCCAGTTGATAGTGGAATAG